>JABXWE010013071.1:0-23108 GCA_014611495.1 Limonius californicus
ATAACATGTTATATCTGAAGAAGATTCGTTTAAGTTGAATCGAAATATATAATATATTTTTTTTTACTGTGATCCATATATTATTTAGCTGCTATTTTTCCCTATTCTACAATCTTTCTTTGTTTTTGTATCTAGGATCTAAGAAACTTGCTATATCCAAAAACTCCGCTTGAGCATTTTTTATCTGCATAGAAACAATATTGGAAATCCGAATTCGTATAGATACTCCGAAATCCGGATCGACATAAGAAATCCTAATTCCAAATTGATTTAAAAAAAATGCGGAATGCGGGTCTCTGTAAGAAATCCGAATCTCTGTGAGAAATCCGAAATCTGGATTGCTATGAGAAATCCGGATTGCTATGAGAAATCCGAAATCCGGATCTAAACCTAAAATCCGAAATCCGGATAAATCCGAATACCGGATTTTTAGCATTCATAAAATCCGGATCTTCGCATAAAAAAATCCGGATATCCGAAAATCCGAATCCGGTTGCCAGCTCTAGTAATAGACTTTAGGTTTAAAAAACGAAACAAGGAGCAAAATCTTAGTAGTAGCAGTAGCAAAAGTTTAGCATACCGTCAGTAGGATTTTAACCGCTGATTCGTTGTTGTTAATCAACAACGATAGGTATTATTGATTTTACCTACTGGTACCATTTTCGTAGATCGTAGAATTAATGATAATTTTCATTTAAAAATAACAGGAACACATGGTCATATTGTCACACTCGATTTAAGATCTCAAATAAAGGGTGTTTCGATAAGAACTAACATTTTAAATGAGTCGCCATTTTGCAAAATTGACTTTGAAATTTGTAGTTTAGAGACATCGGAAGTTACTCATGGAAATAAAATGTTCGTAAGCCTTACAATTTTTGTAGGCCCTACGCACTGTGCCTAGTCGGCTTAATGAATAAGGCGGCCCTAATTTGGGAACATATCAGTTAATAATTTCTTTACAGTTTTGTGTTATACAATGTTGTAGTTCATGTTATTTGGTAATTGCTATGACAAATACAGTGTGGAACAGCCAAATGGAATAAATTCAGTACCTCAATTATTGTGCATATTTTTAAAAAACACCAAGACACGTCAGTTTTAGATTATGAAATAACATCGTGCAACATAAAAATGTCATCCCTAAATTCAACCCCCTCCGAGTAACAGTTGCAGTTGGTACCTCATTTCCAAGGTCTTTTCATTTTCTTTTCAAAAATGCTATGGTTATAAAATTTATTGCAAAAGTTAATAGTAAAAAAAATAAATTCATCTGATTGACGAAATTCACTACAACAGACTAAAAACCTAATAACTAATAGCGTTTCGTTCTTGATAATGTAATAAAATAAAAAACACATCAATTATTAGTGTAGGAGATATTCAAAATGCATGCCTTGAACGTCTTGGCAGCATCCTCATCGTAAATAAAAATGTCTTCTAACGTTAATCAACATCCGAAGCGTGATCGACCTAATCGCAAGCGTTATTCTTCGTCTTAGTCGGCTAGATCGCGCGGTTTAGTTTTGTATACCATACTTTTCACATATGCCCATAAGAAAAAGTCTAATAGGGTAAGATCAGGTGATCGTGCTGTCCATTCTATCGATCTTGCCTCCCTCTCCACCGATTTGGAAATACATATTAAATTGAGGTACTGCCGGACATTGAGTTAGTAATGGGGTGGTGCTCCGTCCTGCTGGAACTATATTACATTCGCTGGAACTTGTGGGTTTGCTTGAGCAGGATATAATAATTACCTCTATTCAAATCTCCATCAATGAAAAAGGGACCAATGACATGGTTTCCAATTATCCCTGCCCAAACATTAACGTTTTCCGGTTTTTGCGTATGTAACTCTCTCATCCTTATCAAAACTCGAACAACACGCACAACACAGACAACTCCTGTCATGCGGTAACAATCACACAGCAAGTTGCTACGGCGTTTTCAACAAAACTAACACCGCCAACTATAAAGAATGTTGAAAAGTTTTTACGTCTTTTTTTAGGTGATACAGTCGAAAAAGGACAACAAAATTGTTTTTGCTTGCCTTCTTATTATCAAGAACGAAACGCTATTAGTTATTAAGTTTTTAGTGTGTTGTAGCGAATTTCGTCAATTGTTAATTTTTGCAATAAATTTTATAACCATAGCATTTTTGAAAAGAGAATGAAAAGACCTTTCAAATGAGGTATCACAAGCCCCTACTTCCAATATAAAAATTTGGGGGTTGCAACTGTCACTCGGAGGGGGTTGAATTTAAGGTTGACATTTTTACGTTGCACGATGTCATTTCATAATCCAAAACTGACGTGTCTCGGTGTTTTTTAAAACTATGCACAATAATTAAGATACCGTATTTATTCCATTTGGCTGTTCCACGCTGTACACAGTTTCTGAGGTATGCTCTCAGAGGAAGCGCCGAGTTAAACGCTCGGGGGAAACCGGGTCTCAGGTGACCCGGAGTTTCGATTTGTTTAAAATAATTCAACCGTTTTCCAAAATACCGCTTTATATGATTGCGTATTCCTCAAAACTATTAGAAAGATGCTTTAGACCAATTTTGTGGAAACATACTTGGTATACCAAAGACATCCGCTCGGGTAACACGCTTTCTGTGTAGGCAATGAAATAATATCAAATAACGTTTTTGTCAATCCTTCTAATTGCCCTTTTTTTAATTCATAAATCTGATTCCTTTGTTGCTTAGGATATCTAAGGATAGCGTATATAACCTTTATTACGCGATACCTGAGTATTCTTGATATTGAAAATATTTTACAAATGACAAATGAAATTATGAATCAGTAAATGAAAAAAAATTTAAACACTAACATTTTGACTAAAAGTTTTCAAATATCATCATTCCTCTATATGAGAACCATAAAACTATCAAATACAATCTGACAAAGGATCGTCAATCGAATATAAATTTTCAGGGAGCATACTCATACAGGCAAGATTATACTGGTTAGGTATAAGAAGTATTATTCCAAAGAATGTTAAAAGTAATAATTGTATCTAGTCAGTTTTAACCATATTTGATTCATTTATGTAACTTGAAAGATTATTGTTCTAAAACTAATATAAAATATTTTAGCACAATACTAACACTGATTATTACACCCAGTAGAGCTTTCAAGATGTTAAGGAAAATTGAAATATTATGCACAAAGGATAAATAAATTTAAAAGCTACGTAACAACCTGAAGACTTAGATTTGGCAGTTCAACACTTGCCTCAGTTATTCAAGATACGGCATGGGACTCTACACCGTATCAAACTGAAGAAGTACGCGACACTGGTAATATACCAATACTAGTACATACACGGAAACTGGTGGCTGAAAAATGAAGAGCTACGGGAAAATGGCAGCGATCGAGAAGTCCAGAACGTAAAATTATATACAACAGTGTTACTTGAAGGCTTCATAGGACTCTCCAACAATTTCAAAATGTTAAGTTGTATGAATATATCTCCAGTCCAAACAAAGATGATCAATTTATTTGGAAAGCGACAAAAATAATTCAAAAGATCACAAGTCGCTGTATCGTTAATTAGAAACTTAAATGGCGAACAGGCTAGATCTAACAAAGGAAAGGCTGTTATTTTTGCAGAACACCTATAGCTGTTTCGAACCCCTCGAATCAGCTCCAAATCACGACAACAGTGAAGTCAAAACTTTCTTAGATGTTCCTTGTCAAATGCCGTTTGCTATAAGACCATTTTCACAGACAGAAAATAAAATAAGGGATCAAAAAACTAAATCAACGCAAAGTTCCAAGGTATGACCCAACAATGAGTAAGATGTTAAACAGGTTGCCAAGAAAAGCAATAGTATTGTTAACAACGATATCTAACCGAATAATTAGTTTTCATACTACCCCATACTTTGGAAATATGCTGAAATTATAATGATACTTGAGCCGGGAAAGCCACCTAACGGAAAATATCATATAGACGTATTAGTCTATTACCCCATTTAAGTAAGCTGTTCGAAAAACTGTTACTGAGAAGGGTTCGTAAAGACGTAGATTTTCCATCACTATTTCACTGTTAATACACATCACTCAGGCATTCGACAAAGTATGGCATAAGGGGTTGCTGTATAAATTAAAACGTTTGCTACTCAACAATTACTACTTACTCCTGAAATCTTATTCATAAGACCGTTTCTGTTGCTTCAAACATAACATTTTCCGGTTACCGTTCTTCTAAATCCGGTGTTTCGCAGGGAAGTGTACTGGTCCCTGTCTTATATTTCATATATATTGCCGACATACTGGAAACCAATAACGAATTAATTGCCACTTTTTGCCAATGAAGCTGCTACACTATCCACGCATGAAGACCACGACACGGCCAGTGAACATATCCAACAACACTTAAACCTTATCAGCAAAAGGTTAAATCGTTGGTGAATTCAAGCTAATCAATCCAAATTAGTGCAAGTCACTTTTACACTGCGAACAACTCTCGGCCCGTCAGTCCACATCAATGGTATTCTCACTCCAGTTAAAACCGAGGTCAAGTACATAGAAATACATCTTGTACAGCGCTTCACTTTAAGAAACACATACGAACGAAACGAGTGCAGCTAAACTGAAAGTTCCGAAAGGTAAACAGGATTTTTGAAGGAAATCCAAATTATCATTAGAAAATAAACTACTTCTGTGTAACGCAATAATAAAACCAATTTGAACCTACGGGCTTCCACTGTGGAGATGTGCCACGTCTTACATACGTATAATTCAGAGATTCCAATCTAAATTACTTCGCGAATGGGTACACGCTGCTTGGTTTGGAAATCAGACCATTCACGAAGACCTTGGGGTACCATTAACTCAGTAAGAAATAAAAATTTGCACTAAACTACCATGGAAAATTCATAGGACACGCAAATCAACTTGTAGATCAATTACCAGCCAACGTTTAAGGAAAAAGTGGCGTACTTATGTAGGAGTTTCAATAATGGGTGATTTATCCTTCAGTGACATATGTCTGTACAGCACATTTACTTAAAACTCAGTGCTATGAGTAGATTGTAAATTCCGAATAAAAACTTCTCTATTTTGTCTTTTTACTCTATTTTGATATTTTTTCTCGATAGAAACGTATGTTTGGCGTGAATTAATACTATGATAACTTATTATTAACGATTCCTATAGTGATTTCTTATAATAATCTAACCAAGTTCATTTGCCGGATAGTGCTATCAAGTCATTCTGATTTGTTTCACTTACATTGCAAAACTGCCCTTCCCTTGAAAGTAGCGGATATTCTAAAGTACTTAAACGTATGTTGACATTGAGCTGGCACAGTGTAAATTAAAGCTGCAAGTTAGGCAATCCGTTTATCAGCCATTTTATGGGATTGTCCAACTTGTGCTTTTCATTTACACTGTATCAGTTAAGACCGAACATATGTTTTCTAAGTCATGGCCTACTCCAAAGAGTTGAATTTTTAAATACCCTTAACTTATTGATAGTTAAGCTGATAGGAGCTCTAAATCACCGATGCATGTTCAGAAATCCGATAAAGGGTTAGTATTTTACATACATTACAACTGAGACTAGTATCATACGTAAAAATCCTAGAAGTGTATTCAACCCACTTTTTCAAACTGTTTAAACTGAAATTAATAGGTCGTGCGCTCTTTAGAATTTTATTAACTTTAAATATCAAAATAAATGTCACTCCCTTCATTTTAGATGGAGCGGTAAAAAGGGGTGATCTGGAATTTTACAGGCGCCTCCGCGTAGCGTTGCTTCCCTGTAGGGACGTAAATAACGATATAAAAGGTTCCCGACCAGCTACGTTCACTAAAAAAACCTGAATTATCAAATCAGCGGTTTTAATAAATAGTAGTAACGAAAATTCATGGAAATTTCAAAAAACTAACGTTGACGATAATAAGTTTAGATTTTCTCCGTATTTTATCGAATTAGCAATACATGTAATCCAGGAACGAGGATGTAATTAGAAGCAGTAAAATCTTAAAGAGCAGCGCAGCGACATCAACTTCGTTCGAGTAAATTAAGCCCATTAGGAAGTTTAAGTTAATTTTAATCTACATGTTGCTAACACTTAAACTATAAAGCCGATTAATACGATAAAACTAAACAAGGTAATTAAGTAAAAATTTCATTAAGCAGTGCATTAGTAGATAGTTGCTGAAGTGCTTTATGGATAAAGATAATGGCTAGAACTTGTAATGCACACTCTTGTACTATTTTAATCGTTTTAGCTCTGTAAGACGATAATTATGTTCATGAAAACCGCCATCTTAAAGCCTTATTAAATCTAGATCTAAAAGGGGGAGTTTATAAGTCTTTAAAAGAAATTTGGATTGCATATTTGCATTTTTGTCAGGTTCATTGATTAATGTGTCAACATTTTCCACTTCCATCAATAAAATAACAAAGAAGGCATATTGTTCAGCTTGTCAGAGCCTTTCTTGACGTGCTTTATCTATGAGGCATACTTTTCGCTTCATATAAAGGTCTACACTTGTGCTGCCTCGTGAAAAGCAAGCACTAGGCTTTTCGACTCATCAATCAATAAATCACTGGCATAAATACGTTTACAGGCTCTTGGCGTTCTAAGCTTCCTGACTTTAATTTTTGCTCAAGTCAGTAGTTTTTATAAAGATGAGTCTTCCGGATTGTTCACATCGTTTGTTGGGTAAAATGACCACCCGGTAGTGATGATAACGAAAAGTAGATGATGTTTAACCTTCAACGTGTACACTTTTACCTTTGTAGTGAACGTGCAAACTTGCATTTCATGTAGATTTTGCAAACAAATTGTGCTAACTAGTGTGAATTTCTAGATGCTTATGTTTAAAAAAAGTCAAGCATACTAACCAGTTTGAAACAACGAGATCCTGTATAGAATTTGCAAAATTAACTATATACGGAAGATCCGACCTCTCTTAAATTCGAAAAATATTTTATTATAGAATTCGTTGAGTTTAAATTTAAAGAAGTTCCCACATACATCACCGACTGCTTAAGAGTTTGCGGTGGGTTCATGAGACCGTAATTCTCCTGAGATTGCGGTAGAATTATCAAGACACTTGTAAAATACGAGGAAAGATTCTATCGAAAGTCTTTGTGGAAAACTCCGTAGATTTGTTTTAGTAGATTTTTGGTTTAATCGGACAAAAATTGATAAGCATACCTTAGTTCAGTGCATATTAACGCGGAAACTCGAGATTCTGGCGCATACATTTTTTAATTCGTATGCATTCTTGATAGATTATAATTAAAGAACGGATTTTATGCAAACTGCATATAATGTAGTTTTTGCATATCTTGTGAAACAATCGATAATGTGGACGAATCACGGTGTTTAGAGTTAATTAACACTAATTAATTAATGCATATTATGCATATTTAGGCAAACTCTGCATATTTAGACGTTTTATGCATACATTTTATATTTTTGCATAAATTTTATATTTTTATTTTTTTCCGATTGGTTCCAATTTTATGTAACAGTGGTTTTTTATAACATCATAGCTTGTTTTGCAATTTGTATAAGTAAGGTCGCAGATAGTTTATTCTAAACATAATTAATTTTCTCAGAAGTTGGGTAAACACTAGGTTCTGCAGTAAGCCCTTGTTTATTGTAGATAGATCTTGTATATTGTAATATTTGTTTGAACGTTTAAATCCCTTTTAACACTTCAGTCTTTCTAAAGTACTTGTAGTTGCTATTAGTAATTTGCTGCTATTGTAGTTTAAGGCTTTGGCTAGAATATTTCAACTATTTTATGTTGCATTTCTTGTGATGTTCATTGTATTTGTATAAATCTTTACCTTTAATATTTGAAATGTAGTTGTCAGAGTAGTTTGGGATATTCATACTTAGATTCTAATATAATTTAAAAACTTGCAAATGCCCCATGCACGTCGGTAGATGTTGAACGATCGTTTTCAATTTACAAATGCATATTTACCGACAGAAGACATAAATTTCTTCTTAAAAATTTTGAACAACATTTAGTTGTAAGTTGTTTTCATAATAATAAATCATAGTTTACAATTTAGCATAAGCTGATTTGTAGTGATAACTATAAATATAATTAATTATTCTATATTGCTGCAATTTTGTTAATAGAATAAAATGCATTAAAAATGTTTTGTAGTTTGTGAATTTTAATGCGTATATTTGTTTTTAACTTTTATCAATTTATCATAAATCGTTAATAAAGTCGATTTTGAACATATGCTATTGCATACGCAAGTGCATATTTTCAGAATTTACAGCATATATTTAAAAAATAGTGTGCATATATATGCGCATATTTCGGCAATAATCGACTGCATATTTTCCGTTCTCTAATTTTAATACATATCCCGATTCGGCCGTTTATTTTGATTAAAACTTGAAAATAAACTACTCAAAAATGAATATGAATATTGTAATACGAGGGTGATTCAAATTTGACCTACATTTAATTTTTTTTTCTGGTCGATACAAACTATAAATTTACTGCCACTTGTCTCCTCGCTCCGATGGTTTTCGTATTCCCGTAGAAAAAAGTTCTTTTGGTTGACGACGCAGCCAATTTTGCATCGCATCCTTCATTTCGTCATTAAAGACCAATCGCTTGCCTCCCAAGAACTTTTTCAGTGGCCTAAAGAGATGATAATCACTTGGGGCCATGTCCGGACTATATCGGGGCTGAGGCAGTACTTCCCAGCCCAATTTAGCCAATGTATTGTTTGTTACATGTGCTGCATGTGGGTGAGCGTTATCGTACAGTAGAATAACGCTTGCTTAAGAAACCGCGTCCTTTTGTTTGCCCGCCGATAGTTGTGTTTTGAATTTTTTGAGCGGAGGTGAGCTTGAGTAACGCAATTTCATCATATCATTCTTGCTTTCTGGGATATAATGGTGTACCCAGGTCTCATCAGTTGTTATGGTATGTGACAAAAAGTCATCGCCTTCATCGCCTGCAAACCTGAAGTCGTTTCTGCTGTTGTTTTGGAACCCACCTGGCTCTAACTTTAAATTTTTTTTAAATTTAAATTAAAACTCTAAATTTAAATATAAGCTTGTCGTGGTCAATAGTTTGAACACTACCAACGCTTATGTTTACAATCCCAGCCATTTCCTTCACAGATATTCGCCGATTGCTCCGAATCAGCTGGTCAACTTTTTGCATGTTTCCGCTATTCACGGCAGATGTTGGACGGACAGCATGCCGCAAGTTCGACACGGGTTCACGACCATCGTGGAAGGATTTACACCACTCAAAAACTGTATTGAGTGATAAACACTCTTCTTCAAACTGTTTTTGAAGTCTCTGATGAATATCAGTCGCTTTTACACCTTCATTGAGAAGAAATTTAATAATTACACGTTGTGCAGCAGAATTGGGCACATTGTTGCACAGCATTTTTAATACAACTGACAGTATTGATACAATCAAGTTACAATTGTTGACGGCGTTGGCTAACACGCCTACTTCGATGAATATAAAACCGCTTTGCAGTATCTCTTCCATTAGCCGGCCTCGGTGGTCTAGTCATCTAGTGGTTAGCGCATTTGCCTTTAGATCCGAGGGACGCGGGTTCAAACCTGGCTGAGGTCGGCGAGATTTTTCTAGCGGGGAAAAATCTGAAAATGCGCCTTCTGTCGGATAAGAAGCAAAGCCGTAGGTCCCGTGCCACTGCGATGTGTGACACGTTAAAAATCACTACTGGATTTGGAATTACCCCAGATAGGCAAAATTCTTAGTTAGGGTGTACAATGGGCCAAACGTGGCCTAAGTGCATAGAGATGCTTGGAAGGCCGCGTCCTAGATCTCGCTCTTTCAAAGCAAGCAAGCAAGCAAGCAATCTCTTCCATTACGTTCAGAAAAAATGCAGGTCAAATTTGAATCTCCTTCGTATACAGCATGTATATTTGTATTTGGTGGCTAATGATCGTCTATTATTGATAATTAGAGCCAGTGGCAATGTTTGATGTTAAAAAAACCAAAAAACAATCGAATCCAGTTGCAATTGTTTAACCGTGTTAGTGTCAAGTCGAGTTTGTGTGTTAGCTTAAATAATCACTCCTGCCCTCTTAAGATCTTTTTTCTTCATTGTTTTTTTTTCGTGTGTTACATTTGTGTTCTATCTTAATAATAAACAACAATGCAGAGAAACCATTTAACAATAGAACAACGAAATATAGTCGTTGCTATGCACCAAAGAGGTGTTCGCCAGGAACCACGTAGCGCTTAAAAGCAGATACGCTACGCTGTTGAACGGGAATATTTTGTTCGGTTTATTTTAGAGATGCTCCGAGATGAGGAAATAAACCATCTTGGTTTCCCTCCGCTATCTCTAGACCTCAACCCCATCGAGCATGCAAGGGACCTTTCGCAGAGACACTGGATCATCATAATCCAAGGCCTACTACTGTGCAATAGCTGAGGGATGCAGTGCCGGTATTGTGGCATCAAATTCCAAAAGAACATACTGATAATTGCATTGAAAGTATGTCAGCAAGGCAGAGCAGTTATTAATGCCAGAAGAGGTGCCACGTGGTATTAGAATTTAATAAATTGGAGTTAAGTGAAAGGAGACAACAACGATTTCCATTATAATATTGTTAAATTTCTTCTTTAAACGTACCTTTCTTGTAGTTGTGTAGGCATAAACAAACAAAACTAAACAAAATTACTGCACACTATCCTTAAATTAGATGAACAATGCCTAGAAATAAATTGTTGTGTAGTGACCAAACATGGTCATGGTCATATGTTTTTATACACGGTTAGGTGAGTAGTGCGTAAAAAAAATACTATATGTAATTTCGAATATGAAATTAACGCTTAAACTTTAACATTAACGCTGGGGTGCCTCAGTGGTAAGATAGCCAAGCTTTGGAAGTAACCGTCTGAACTTTTCCCGGTTCGAATCACTTCAGGGTTCGAAAACTTTTCTAATTTCCTGGGTGGCGGTCTCCATTTGCCTTCGGGTATCGAATTAATGACACTCCTATTATTACGGTTGTAGTAGAGAAGTAACAAAACTATAAATAAAGACATCCACACACCAGGCGAATCAAGCACTGTTTCGCACCAACACGGTAAAACGCAGAGTCGGGCCCTGTTGTGCATAGCACAAACTAGCTCAGCTTTGCCTCACATCGCCTCGACACTGTGCAAGTGGTACAAACGACGATCACGATTATGATAATGATGATGATGATGACTTTAACATTAAGTAGATCTTAACCAAGTGCAGCGTTTTTCATAATCAATCCCTGATATTCCATTCTTTGTTTTGCCCAAGATAAAGGTAACTGGTCATGTATGGTCAAGTATTCGTAGCGCAATAATTGAAGTTTGAACATAGCTACATGTTATTGTAAGCAACTCCTAAATTAATTATTAAAGGTTTGATTTCATATTTTGGAGCATACTTCTGTTCAACCTTAACGTTGTGTTACACGTAATTTTTCCAATGTTTATCAATTTCACAAGCAGCATATCTGATAAGACCCAGAACATTGTCGCTTAACCTAGAAGAAGTATTTATTTTTCTGACGTTTGTTTTCAAAGTGCTCCACATCATGTCGATCGGATTAAATTCCCAAAAGTAGGGGGGTAATCTCAAAACATTATGGTCGTTTGTAAGGGCAATTTCATCAACGAAATATGATTTTTGAATTTCTGTTATTCTATTAATGTTAACAAAGCTGGTTTAGTTTTCACATTGGCAGAAATAGAAACATTATTTTCTTTCAAAAATTGTATAATATGTGCTTTTATGTGCTTCGGTTGGATATCTTTTTAATTTGCCTGGAATGTTAAGATGTGTTATCCATCACATTCCTACATAAATCTTAGAAAATTTCCGAGTAGTTCTTTTCTTGCGCTGTGTAACACGCCCTTTGTTTATGATTTTTCTCACTGTACTATAGGGGACTTGTGTCAATTCTGCAACACGTTTAATAAAGCCATACCGGCTGCACTTAAATTTCTATTTTCACTTTCACTACAGCACACATAACATCTATGTATTCGTCGGTATCACTGCTTGCAATTTCCATAATTTGATAATCATCGTCGCTTTCGAAAGATCTGCAGAAAGCCATGATGTAACTGCGACTCGTAAAAAGTACGACTGAAGTCACCCAGAATAATAACCAAATTAGCATATTTTCGAAAGTAAATAATTCATATAGCAAAAGAAATTCAACATGATTATCTACATCATTAGTGGACAACAGCACTCATTATAACTTTAAGATATTTAACAATATTCAGGGAATAGATAGTCGGTCATCCGGTAATTTTAATTTAATATTACCTACATACAGTTATTATAACATTTTATAATATATGTATTATAATTGGACCCAGTTTCAATCGCCGGATTTTACTGTGATTGCCAAGTAAGTTAAATGAGGTCCTGACCACAGACCAACAAGCACCAACGCTATTGTTCAGAAATTACATGCCACCTGCCGACTGGTAATTACATTTGTGTAGGAATTTACACATTCGCTACTAAAAGTTTGGTCCTACTTTATCATTTCTGGCTTACATTCTTTACCACTGACAGAATCAATAGGATCATCGTGATGTAAGCTGGATACTAACAGTACATTCTTGTGTTTTGGGGAATATATGAAACTAAGGTACAGGAGTTCGTGAAGCCAAATATACTGGATTTTAGTGGATGTGCGATTGGTTTACTAAACTTCAAAGGCAATTCCCGTTGATTCTTCCGAACAACGGTCTGCTTCTTTTTCAGCAAACTATTGACCAATCCGAACCATGTAAGCCAATTATTTATAGTCACATTCCTCCTTGTATTATATATTGGTTTACAAAACCTCTCAACTATCGCATCCGGACAATTACGGTCACTTTTACAGACTTACGACGAAAAAATTTCATAAAAAAAATGTTTAAAAATGTATCAATTTTTTATAGTTTTCGTAAAATATATATATATATATATACATATATACATATATATATATATATATATATATAGTGACTGCGCTTTTGTTATATGGCCCTTCCGGCTGTTTGCGCACTTATACTTTAAGATTACTGGTGTAGCACATGATGGCATCTGACATTGCAAAGATTTTAATTTGGTAGTTGTTTGGCTTTGGCGGAATGCACTTCATCGCCCACGGAAACTGTATAGTTTTTCGTCTACAATGACGTAATCTGAATGGTTGTAACCATTTTTACATTTCTCGACAAATTGATCAAACTATTCTCGTACCGGAGCCAATTTGTCAATCTTCTCTGTTTCTTCATGTGTTCTCTTCAAATCTAAGGTTGCTAAGAAGAAATACAAATCTATTCAAGAACGTGCCAAGGTGCTTCCTCCATTTTGTTACTTTATCTTTCCCTTCAGAATACGTTTGATTCGTTCCTTGTTTACTAGCGTCTTTATAATCAGAAATTTCCTGTTCAGTATAGCTGTCCATTTCCCAAGATTCCAGTAAATCCTCTTCGTCAGACGATGGCGCTTCATCATAAACCACGTTGTCTTCATCCTCCTCCGCCATTACATCTTGCATCATTTGTTCTAGCCGCGTCTGTTCTCTTTTATAATCTCCCATACCTATAATAATCTTTTGCTATAATGATGTTACTAACAAATACTACCTTGTTTTCAACTTGAGGGAAATCAAAGGTAAAAATAAAAACAATTCGGGTACCCGTTTCGCTCTCTGAAACCGAAACTATAAATATTTTTTGAACCACTGCCCAAACTAACTTCAAACTACGCGCTGATCTTCAATGGTAATATGTAGAAAGGTAGTGAAATGGGCAGGAAAATGACGCCTGCGCATTAGGTAATATACTGCATCATGTGTTTATCTGGTCTTACAGACCGAATGCGGGTCCTAAGTGGTTAAAGAAATGGTTTGTAGGCGCCCTATTATTGTAGCTACAATGATAATAGAAAATGTTTATTTTAAAGCATTTTAGCAGCAAAAATGCATTTCGATTATAATCTAACAATTGCGAATTTAAAGTCTAAATTTTCAGATTGAGGCAAAAATATGTTTCATTGTTGGGTATAACATTTCGCCAGGATCTTTTAATTAGAAAATCTTATTTAGCAATGATAAATAATGTTATAAATATATCTGTTATTAACAATCTTGTGTAGTAGTTTGCCTACTTTAGCAGCTGTCTGCCAATCTAGCTAAACTTCTATCAAGCAGTAATAGTTTCTGCTTTGATGAAATATTAAACAATACGCTATTTTATCTTTTCCACTATCGTTAATCATTTTTGACCACTGCCTTGATCGAAACATAAAAAAGGTGCTAACGCAGTATCAAAATTAAAGAAGTTGTACAAATCCTACTATTAATTACACAATTCCTCCTTGTTGGTGTTCCTAAATAGTAACATTCTGCTTAAGAAAAGCACGCTTGATTTACGTTTAGGCTAGAATAATCTGTAACTTTCACCTGAAACGTTTCTAATTATCGTATCAAACTTAAAGAACTTGTACAATTCCTACTATTAATTATACAATTCCTCCTTGTTGGTGTTCCTAAATAGTAACATTCTGCTTAAGTAAAGCACGCTTGATTTACGTTTGGGCCAGAATAATCTGTAACTTTCACATGAAACGTTTCTAATTATCGTATCAAACCTAAAGAAAGAACTTGTACAATTCCTACTATTAATTACACAATTCCTTCTGGTTGGTGTTCCTAAATAGTAACATTCTGCTTAAGAAAAGCACGCTTGATTTACGTTTGGGCTAGAATAATCTGTAACTTTCACCTGAAACGTTTCTAATTATTGTATCAAACTTAAAGACGTTGTACAATTCCTACTATTAATTACACAATTCCTCCTTGTTGGTGTTCCTAAATAGTAACATTCTGCTTAAGAAAAGCACGCTTGATTTAGGTTTGGGGTAGAATAATCTGTAACTTTCACCTGAAACGTTTCTAATTATTGTATCAAACTTAAAGACGTTGTACAATTCCTACTATTAATTACACAATTCCTCCTTGTTGGTGTTCGTAAATAGTAAAGTTTTGCTTAAAAAAAGCACGTTTGATTTACGTTTGGGCTAGAATAATCTGTAACTTTCACCTGAAACGTTTCTAATTATCGTATCAAACTTAAGACATTGTACAATTCCTACTATTAATTACACAATTCCTCCTTGTTGGTGTTCCTAAATAGTAACATTCTGCTTAAGAAAAGCACACTTGATTTACATTTGTGCTAGAATAATCTATAACTTTCACCTGAAATGTTTCTAACTATCGTATCAAACTTAAAGACGTTGTACAATTCCTACTATTAATTACACAATTCCTCCTTGTTGGTGTTCCTAAATACTAACACTCTGCTTAAGAAAAGCACGCTTGATTTACGTTTGGGCTAGAATAATCTGTAACTTTCGCCTGAAACGTTTCTAATTATCGTATCAAACTTAAAGACATTGTACAATTCCTACTATTAATTACACAATTCCTCCTTGTTGGTGTTCCTAAATACTAACACTCTGCTTAAGAAAAGCACGCTTGATTTACGTTTGGGCTAGAATAATCTGTTACTTTCGCCTGAAACGTTTCTAATTATCGTATCAAACATAACGACCTTGTACAATTCCTACTATTAATTACACAATTCTTCTTTGTTGGTGTTCCTAAATAGTAACATTCTGCTTATTAAAAGCACGCTTGATTTACGTTTGGGCTAGAATAATCTGTAACTTTCACCTGAAACGTTTCTAATTATCGTATCAAACTTAAAGACGTTGTACAATTCCTACTATTGGTTACACAATTCCTCCTTGTTGGTGTTCCTAAATAGCAACATTCTGCTTAAGAAAAGCACGCTTGATTTACGTTTGGGCTAGAATAATCTGTAACTTTAACCTGAAACGTTTCTAATTATCGTATCAAACTTACAGAAGTTGTACAATTCCTACTATTAATTACACCATTCCTCCTTGTTGGTGTTCCTAAATAGTAACATTCTGCTTAAGAAAAGGACGCTTGATTTATGTTTGGGCTAGAATATTCTGTAACTTTCACCTGCAAGGTTTCTAATTATCGAATCAAACTTAAAGAACTTGTACAATTCATACTATTAATTACACAATTCCTCCTTGTTGGTGTTCCTAACTAGCAACATTCTGCTTAAGAAAAGCACGCTTGATTTACGTTTGGGCTAGAACTTGAAACGTTTCTAATTATCGTATAAAACTTAAAGAACTTGTACAATTCCTACGATTAATTATACAATTCCTTCTTGTTGGTGTTTCTAAATAGTACCATTCTGCTTAAGAAAAACACATTTGATTTACGTTTGGGCTAGAATAATCTGTAACTTTCACCTGAAACGTTTCTAATTATCGTATTAAACTTAAAGAAGTTGTACAATTCCTACTATTAATTACACCATTCCTCCTTGTTGGTGTTCCTAAATAGTAACATTCTGCTTAAGAAAAGCACGCTTGATTTACGTTTGGGCTAGAATAATCTGTAACTTTAACCTGAAACGTTTCTAATTATCGTATAATCTTAAAGAAGTTGTACAATTCCTACTATTAATTACACCATTCCTCCTTGTTGGTGTTCCTAAATAGTAACATTCTGCTTAAGAAAAGGACGCTTGATTTACGTTTGGGCTAGAATATTCTGTAACTTTCACATGAAACGTTTCTAATTATCGTAAATTCCAAGCACACTCTTAATCGCTTCCTGCTACAGAAAAATAAACTTCAATTTTCCGATTTTTAAAACAGGGTAACTTTTTAGGATAGAAATCTGAAATCGAACTTCGGTTGAGTACGGCAAAAGAAATTTAATTTGCAAAGCAATTCAAAACTCACAGTTGTTTTCAATTTCTCAACAGAATAGGTTTTCCAACGAAAACACCCTTTGTTTCTTTTGTACTTCAACTTTTTGTGCATTCGAGCATTTAACACATACTGCTTCAATGACGCGCAGTATCTCGTAATGGCACTTAGAAAAATAAAAGCGATCCATCCCAAGAAACAGCATTTCGACAGAGTATTATAAACTAAATTGTTAGAAGTGAATCCCCGAAGTGCATCGTTAAAGTAGGCGATCTCTATTTAAAATCACGTGGTTTAAACAAAAATCAATAAGAATTATTGTAATCAAATAAGCAGAGGCGGCGGGTTTCGGGTTCCATTCTCCACTTTCACTTTTTGAGGAAAAGTCTGGTTGTTTACTTTCTCTGCATATATTTCAAAACACTTATTTTCTCCTTTGTGTCTGGCTCTTGACGATTACTGTTATACTAGGTACTCTGTCTGATCAACAGTAACATTTCAAAGACTGTGATCATGTGCTAGTTAAAAATTGCTTAACACATACCTAATGTAGTAGAAAATGTACCCATGTAGTGAATTGAAAAATACCATTTAGAGCTGTCCATAGCAGAGTGTATATTTTAGATTTGTTAATACTATAGCGAGAGCAATATTAATATAACCTGAATATTGATGTGCTCTTGTGATGTTAGGGGAGCAATTTAGGTGGGCTTTATTTAAACTGAGTTTTTATAACATATGATCAAAAACGCTTCAAATTACGCAGGGCTGTAAAAATGTTTCATATCTGAAACTGAACTATAAATAAACGCCAATTTAAACAACTGTGAAATTAAAATAATCTATTCACCTATCAAAATCTGTTCAATCTAGTTGTTGTAATTTGTTTGTTACATGTTCACTTTTTAAAATGCGTTTTATTGCGACGAGGTACGCTATGAGGTTAAGTTCACCTTGCTTGTGTTTACTTTCGAAGAAATAAACATAAGGTACGGCCGGTATGTAACATGCTGCGAGATGCCTTGTATTACTCACAGTCTACCCTAATCTCAGGGACGCTGCTACAATTGGTCGTTCTATATAACTTTTCTAGCTGGCAACAAACAAACACAACAAAAGAAAACAGGGAAAATCAAATTACCATTTCAATTATCAATTTTAAATCACAATTATCTGTGCTTTTCCTTCATAAAAACATATAAATTAAATTTGTCGCACCAAATTAAATATAATAAAACAACCACGAGGTTTTATATATTTGTTCTTTTATTTTTTTAATGTAATTTCAATCTCGTATCTTATATTCAAATATGGCGGGCCCCCCATGGTACCTTTTCTTCGCACGTGTGCTCGGATTACGTTAAGCTAAAGATGCGGTCTCCGAGGCATTTTCGTAAATAAATGTGATAACTACAGTTGGTGATATCCAAACACAAGAAACGGCAATCAGATGTACACAGAGAAGTGCTTTCTCAATTTTAAATCACCAGTAATTGTCTTTTAAATAGCTCAAAGCGAAATAGAAAATCTAACTTCAAAATTTTATTTTCAGTTAGGTATTTGGCATATGAATCCATTAGTTAATTTATTATAGCACCTTTATATTTCGACGAACTTCCTTTTATTTTATAGCACTTTTTATTTCCACGAACTTCCTCGTTTTATCCTTACATGTTGTATTTAAAAATATTTGTTTCATTATTTCTTGCAGAATAATGACTTTTAATAATTTTTGGTTGACGTTTAAATTTGTATCAATCAAATTGAAACAAGTGAGAATCAACCCACGCCAACCTTCAATATTTCCCAAAAACCACAATTTTCTCGATAATATGCGATATTTCACAATACGTAGAGGGAAGACAACACTTTATATTGAAGATAAACGGGGAACACACATTTATTCACTTTTACATAAACATTACATAAATTTGAATATAAATTATAATATATTGAGCTGCAGGCAGACATGCTTCCACTGCAATGGATAAAATGCAACTAATTGGTTTTTTAGCAAAATATTTAAAAAAAAATTTTTCCGTTGCTATGATACTGAGCAAAACTTTCAAATTTTTATGAAATCCCCGAAGGAATTCACCAATAAAATTTCAGATCTGAATTAACTAAAATAATTACAAAATCCTATAAACTATAATAACCTTCTTATAACTAAACTTACACAAAAAAGGAAAATTACGTGAACGCTGGAAAGCGAACTGTAGGCACTGTGAAAGACAAGACGTACGAGGTGTGTTCAATTGAAACCCATCTTTGCTTTATAAAAAATGTATTCAACAATATAATTACAAACAATTACCATTACAGTTAAGGCACCTATCCCATTGTTTTGCTAAACGACGTATACCCTGCTGATAGAATTCTTGTGGCTGCTGATTGAAGAAGTCTTACACAGCTATCTGTACTTCTGCGTCAGACTCAAAAAGCCGACCTTCAACGGTCCAAAGATATGGAAATCGCAAGGCGACAGATCCGGGCTATAGGGTGGATGCTCTAAAACCCTCCATTTCTTTCGTTGAAGATTATCTTTTACCACATTAGCAACATGAGGCCTAGCACTGTCTTGCAGCAAAATGACCCCACGCGTAAGTTTTCTGGACATTTCCGTCTTATTGCTTGATGAATCTTGTTCAAAGTTTTATTGTACAGATTTGCATTGACGTTTATTCCAGGTTCCTTACTCTATCAACAAGGGTCCTTCATGGTCGAAACGTTAACATCACCTTGCCTGCAGAAGGTTGTGCTTTAAACTTCTTCAGTGGCGGTGAACTTGAATGTTTTCACTGTATCGACCATAACTTACGTAATGGCTCGTAGTAATGGCACCAACTTTCGTTACCAGTAACTATTGACAGAAAGAAAGTCATCACCATTTTGCTTATAATCTGTGAGGTGTTGCAGAGATAAACCCATTCGCAAGCATTTTTGTTGATTAGACAAGAGACGAGGAATCCATTGCGAACAAATTTTGCTGTGCCCAGATTATGATTATGGACAGATTCTACACTCGCACCAACAATTTCTGAAATTTCTCCCGTTGAAATTCGACGATTTTCTCTAATAAGGCCTTCCAGTCTTCCACACATGCCATATTGTTTTCTGTTAATGCAGTACGCCGTGCACCTGGTCGCGGCTTATCCATAGTTCCCTCTTTTCCATTCTTAAATGTTCGGCACCATTCCTACACAGTTGGGTACGCAATACATGCATTTTCATACACTGCTTGCATTCGCGTACGAGTTTGCAATGGCTGCACACCCTCAGCGCATAAAAATTGTAGGACGGCACGCTGATCAAACTTGGACGAATTTTCAGCAAGCAACGCCATTTCAAAATTGAAGTTTTAAAAGTCAGAATCAAATTCAAACGCCAGAGACTTATTAATATGTGGCTTACAAACACTACTAACATTAACAAACGTCATTTGAATTATTGCATTTGTTTTCAAGGCTACGTTGATCAAATATGGGTTTCAGTTGAATAAATTTCGTATAATATACGATAAAATAAATTGGTAGCGGAGTCTTGACATTGTTCTATTTGTACGAATATTAGATAAATCTAACGGACGGTACTTTGTAATCATATGAAGAAATTGTCCTAGAGGTAGATTGATTTTATCGTATTTTTGCACTGTTATTTATCACAGGTTCTTAAGATTCTTTTGATAATTTTGTTACCTTATCATCTTGGATATTTCCATCGCTATTTAAAAATTCACAAATGGAAAAGTCATTTATTAATGGTGATGCAGTGATATAATAAAAAAAAACGCCAATTTTAGCTTATTTTGGGTCACTTTAGTATCTCCTTTACTGTTTCTCCAAATTTCTAAATAAGAATGACATTCTCTATTTAATCTCTAAATACCTATTTTAACTGTATGTATATCTCCAAATTATATGTTTAAATGTAATTATTTTTCAATATATATTCTTCTATGACTATGGTCTTACAAACACGTATTATTAATATGAAATATAACGCTACTCGTTTCCTGTGCAATAAGAAAATTATTCCGCTATCTAATTACATAAAAACAATAGTGAACTGTCACTCAATTTGAGAAATTGCTAAATGCATTATTCGATGCAGGGTATTTTATGTTTTATGTATAAAGGGAGTTACCATAAAGACCACAAACCGCAATCCACGGAAAAAAGGAACATGGCATGGGAATCGTTGCTGCGTCGAGATCATACCTGAAAACAACAAACATTTATTTAATCAGTTGGCATTTATGCTTACGGATTTATATACAAAGTATCCAACTTACTTTTCGAAGAAACTTTTATCCCGATTAATTAAATTATGATAGTTACATAACCGACATAATTAATGATTTAATAAATAGAACTGAATTTAAAGTATAATTAAAAAACACTATTTCAGTAGCATTTATAAGATATTATAATTTTGCTATTGGAATCAAGCGTTTCATACTGTTTAAATACAGTCGAAGTCGGTGAAGTATCTCGGCATCTACCTTTAACATGGGGCGTTCATATAAACACCAAACTGACCCAAAGCTATAATAGATTGCCGATCCTTTGCCCACAGTTAAACGGGATAACAGCCATAAAATTTAAATTCTTGCTTGTTAAACCATTCTTAAGACCAATATTAACCTATGGCAGTCCTATATGGGGAACTGCAAGAAAAACTCATATAGATGAAGTCTAACATTTCCAAAATAATGTATTACGAAATGCTGTGAACGCGCTATGGTACCTTCGGAACCCACAAATCCATCGTGCATCCGACATACCAACGATTCGCAAGTTTATGGCAAAATCGAATAAGAAATTCTTTGCCACTTTACATAAGTACCGTGCAGCAGTCCACTATTCTATTGGAACGAAGTCTATTCACAAGACTTACAAGGAAGCTACCTCAAGACATTTACGACTCTTCTAATAGTACTAGTGCAAACAGTGAGAGTAACTAAACGTTAGAATATTATTTTCAGTGTGATGTAGCCCTTACCCATAGCCGACTACTGAGTAATTTAGTTGTTCACTAATGATAATCATGTAAAACTAATATAATAACCTGCATAGTACTTCGTACAGTGAACAAGCTAATTAAATTTAAGAAGAAATACAGTCGAACTCGCAAAATCTCAAAAGACAAACTAGAGTTATGGAAGATTCGAGTTCAAGAAAAATAGTTTTATTTAAAATAAGACAAGCAGTGTAAATATCCGTATTGTATAACAATATTTGTAGTGAAATAAAAGGCTAAATATTCATTAAGTATTTCATATACATATGATATTTTAGTACAATTGACTGTGAAAAGTGATGAAATCTGAACCAGAAGTGGAAAATGTGGTTTAACAATTTGTAAATTAGAGTATATTTTCAAAACGAAAGTGTTAACGTGATTTTTTGTAGCTTCTAAACTAGTATTTCATTTCCCAAAAAACATTCTTTAGAAGTTTTTACGGAAAGTTAATATTTAAAGAGTTATTTAACCCAGTTTCCAAAAGACGACAATCTGAAGCAACTAATTTAATAATTTTTACATTACAATTTTCATTCTTAGTAAGATTTTATCCGATTTTAATATACAACTGTACATTTTTCTTGAAGTTTGCGCCGCTAGCTTTCCAAAAGAATGAAGTTTATCAAAATGGGACAAGAAACAGAAAAGTTATTGCCATTTTAGTGAATTAATGTAAACAAAGGAGCGCCATATCTGCGTAACAGTGTCGAATATTAAAAATTATACTTAAAGTTTTTGCACATGTCGAGGATCACCCTGTATATGCAGGGTGTAACTAAAATGCTTGTCCAAAGCAGCGAGTTTTCCACACTAAACCAAGAGAAACAGTTCAGACAATAAGAAAATTCAATTCAAAATTTGCTAACAAATTCTTAGTTTCGAAGGTACAACCCATTTAGCGTTAATAAATAAGATTATGTGTAGATAAAATATTTGTTGGGTTGTACTTTATAATGTAAATGTTTGGGGACGAATACGAGTTTGTTTTTATTGTCTTCTTATCCTGAATCTGTTCTAGGAATTTAATCCATATAGTACGAAATTTTCAAATTGTCATGGCAACTCGTTTTTTCGTAGAAATTGAATTGTATCGATCATTCTCGGGTATATAGACATTTAAAAGTCCTTTTTTTGGTTATTTTTGCATGCAATAAGACTACTTATTTATCAAAAATATGAAGAACAAAATAATGTAAATGTTATTGTACCTGATCCTCCCACTTTTTTTTCACACATTCATACTACCGTTCCCCCCCCCCCCCC
>JABXWE010013074.1:0-15728 GCA_014611495.1 Limonius californicus
CAACTAAAAGAGTATAAAAATTGGCACAAAACCATATAATTTGCACGATTATTTAATTTGTTATTTTCAAATATGCTAACAGATACTACATTATATTTTAAACTTCTTAATGTTTAATGAATTACAATGAATGAACACAAAATGGAAGAGCAAATATAATTTAGCTTTAAACAAAAATATAATAAAAAAATTAAAAATTTCTAGGAGATAAAAAAAATTTTCGAATGAGTACATTTGTCTCAAAACCGAGCTTACTTTTTGGAAATACAGAGTATGGGAAAATATATTAGAGCTCTAAAAATTTTTACTATTGCATAAGTAAATTAGAAGGTTTATGAAACTTCGATTTGGCATTATTTGAATCTTAAATCGTATAGAAGCAACCAAGAATAGATAGGTTAACAAAGAATTGGCATCAATAAGCCGGCAAAATGCAGGTATCTATAACTAAAGTCAAATTACTTCTGGCGTAACTGTATTATAAATATAAATTTGCCATGCAAATAATTTTAGTGTCACATAAGATTAATTATCAATTTCGTGTAACTGCAGATAATAGCGAACAATTTTGCCTCTTTATTCTCGTGTGCCTCTACTGCTTTTACGCTTTTTAGTGGCAAGCAAAAAATGCACATCTACTCAGTTTTCAGGTTTCCTAGGTAATGATGCGAAACATTGACTGAAAATCTTTCTGAAAACACCAAATTTAAATAAATTGAAAATTTAATATCAAATTCTACCCCACGCACACAACGGTAAAGTGTTTCTAGGAATATATTGTGTAGAATTATGAAGCCTGGTGCTTTACAATTAGAATATTAAATAAATGGCAGATACCTGTTATAATTAGTAATAATAATTTTAAATGTTGTTGTGTAACGTTTAACAGCTCAGAAAGTCGGTATCTATCAATGCATAAACTCAAGAGGATGTTAAATTATATGTAGAGTGCTGTCTTCTAAGTACAATAAATATACAGCTTGTCCCATGGTGCGTGGACGGCAGATAGCTCCTTACTCAGGCAACAAACTAAGGTTATGTTTTCGCTAGACAATAGTTACATCCTTTGTGCATATTTTAAAATATTTTTGCATATACAAGGTGTTCACATGCAGAATGTTGCACTGAACATATGTTTTTTAAATAGTATACCCAGTATATTATAGCATTTTTAAAAAACGCCGCTTCAATGCTGATCAAATTTATATAAAATTATATATCAGGCATTCTCAGCCGTTCTTCTGCGAGAGAGAGAGAGTTAATTGCCAAAAAGTGGTCAACTTCAGATACTTGTAATGGCCAACCTATTTAAGATATTGATATCGGGATATCGTATAGGATACGAACAAGACGCTTTAACCTTAGAAACATGCGAAATTATACCGGCATGTGAAGAGTAAAAGTATTTGGGGGCAACACTAGGAAAACAAGGTCTATATAACACGGAAGTGGAAGAGAGAATAAAGCAAGTTCGGAAAGTAATAGGAGCACTAAACGGTATACTTTGGGATGCAGGTATTAGTAAAAAGAATAAAAAACAAATATGTGGAACTATGATCCAAAGCGTGCCATTATATGGATGCGAAGTTTGGCAACTCTCAGAACAACATAAAAACCAACTAAAAGTTATGGAAATGGACTATTGGAGAAGGTCCGCAAGAATATCCCGAAGAGAAAGAGTCAGAAATACAAGAATACGTGAAATAATGGACGCAGGAAGAGACATCGTCGACGAAATTGAAAAAAACAACTATCGTGGTACGGGCATGTCCAAAGAATGGCCAACAACAGACTCCTGAAAAAAGCAATGGAATGGCAACCAAGAAAGAGATGAAACTGAGGACGGCCAAGAAGAGGCTGGAATGAGCAAGTAGAAAACCTTAGACATAAGTGGGAAATCCAACAAGGAGCTTGGATGAACAGAAAGGAGTGGAAACAAACACTGAACTCCGGAAGACCCAGATGGAGGTCAAAAAACGGAAAGAAGAAGAAGATATCAGGTTTTCACAAAAAAAAAGTATTTTTAGTTCAGTTTCCACATATGAGTGGCAACATTGCTATTTGTTTTGTTATGTACGCTGTTTTACAACTTTTGCAAAACTTTAATAAAAACATGCTCGAAAACTGTACAGTTGTGGGTGAAATCTAATACAGAAGTGAAAACCTTCGTTTTAAAATTTGTAAATTAGATGTATGTATTTAAATTGTCATTTCCACTATTAATTAAGCTTAGACTGTTAGCTTTCCTAAACAACGAATTTTAACAAAATCGGACAAGAAATATGAAAGATATTTACATTTTAGTGAAATCCCATTCTTTTCTTCTTTTCTTCTCAGCCCTCAAAGCATCCACTGGATATAGGCCTCCTCACACTCTCTCCATCTTCCTTTATCAATAGCTTTCCTTACCCGTGCCATCCCACCAACCTTCACTAGGTCATTCCTCCATCTCATTAACGGTCTTCCTGCACTGCTCCTACTTGTTCTAGGTCTCCACTCCAATAAGCGCTACGTCCATCTGTTGTCTTGTAACCTAGCAATGTGGCCAGTCCATCTCCATTTCAGCCGCATAACTGTTTTTATGGGACGCGGGTTCGAACCTGGCTGAGGTCGGCGAGATTTTTCTAGCGGGGAAAAATCTGAAAATGCGCCTTCTGTCGGATAAGAAGTAAAGCCGTAGGTCCCGTGCCACTGCGATGTGTGACACGTTAAAAATCACTACTGGAGTTGAAATTACCTCAGATGGGCAAAATTCTTAGTTAGGGTGTACAATGGGCCATATGGCCTAAGTGCATAGAGATGCTTGGAAAACCGCGTCCTAGATTTCGCTCTTCCAAAGCAAGCAAGCAAGCAACTGTTTTTATTATGTCCTCCACTTTAGTACGTTGGCGGATCCATTGATTTGTTTTTGTTTGTTGGTGTTAGTATGTGATAACTAAGATCACATCGTCTGCAAATCTTAAGTTATTTAAATACTCCCCGTCTATATTTATACACATCTCTTGCCAGTCCATTTGTCTAAATAGGTACGTCCTAATATTAATGTAAAAAGTTTTGGTGACATAAAGTCACCTTGTCTAACTTCTCTAGTCAGTGGTACTGGGGTTGAGTCTTCGTGTAATTTTTAAATTATTTTAGAGTTGGTGTATATATTTTTAATTAGCGAGGAATAGCGATGATCGACTCGGCTATTCTGTAGCCCTTGTAATACTGACCAATGCTCTACTGTATCGAATGCCTTTCTATAGTCAATAAAGGCTAGGCATAATGGTATGTTACATTCTCTGGCCTTTTCTACTAGAGTTCCTAAAGTTTGTATATGGTCACGAGTATGGTATCCCTTTCTAAATCCAGCCTGGTTTCTTGTTTGGTATCTATCTAATTTATTTGTTAAACGTTTTATGACAATTTTGATTTGCAATTTATAAAGTTGGGATAATAGCGTTATCGGCCTGTAATTTTCTAAATTTGTTCTATTTCCTTTTTTGTATAATGGAATTGTTGTGGCACTTTTCCATTTCTGAGGTATTTCTTCCTGATAAAGGCATTCGTTTAGTAGTTCTAACACTTTCTTCTTCATCGCTGTACCACTCAACTTCAGCATTTCCACAATAACGGCATCAATTCCTGGTGTTTTGTTGTTCTTCATTTGCTTAAGTGTATGTTCAAGTTCTTTCATGTTGATTTAGGTATATCTTCAGAAGTAACGTTCATTACCCGTGGGGTTTTTCTTCTACGTCTTCGTCCTATCTGTTCTGTTTTTGTTTCATATAATTGTCTGTAGAAGTTCTCTGCTTCTTTTATAATTTCGTTTCTGATATCAACATTTCCCTTTTTAATCTTATTTATATGTGGTTTACCTCGACTTAGGTTCCTCTTTAGGACTCACATATTCATATTATTGTCTATCGCTTCCCCTACTTCTCGGTATAAGTATTTACGATTATCGTTTTTTATCATATTTATAATGGTTTTATTGCTTTCAACAATCTCTAAGCGGTTCTTCTCTTTTCCATCAGGGCTTTTTTTTCCATAATTTTCTTTGTTTGGTCGGGCGACTGTTTCTTCAGGATTGTTATGATTTTCTTGTTTTTGGTGTCTAGTGTATCTGTCTCCAATATGGGACTATGACGTAATTCTTTGGCTATTTCCGCTTCGTATGTATCTTTATGAAGCCTCAATTTGCTTGCATTTATTTGGAGATTTTTACCAATGATTTACTTTTTTCGTTCTTGCTTTATGTTAATATATATTTCAGCTCTGACCATTCGATGATGACTCCCGGTATCGAATCGGTTTCCTACCGAAACTTCTTTCACTATGTGTTTATGGGTTGATATGATATAATCAATTTGATATTTTTACTATCCCATTGGGGCTTAACCAAGTCCATTTACGATTTTCAGTTCTTTGGAAAAATGTGTTCATAGCGTAACAATGATTTTGCTCTAGAAAATTTAGTAACACTTTTCCCCTGTCATTTCTTTTACCAAAGCCGTGGTTTCCTATGTACCTCTCCGATTTTTCCTTTTTCAGTCCTAGTTTTGCGTTAAAGTCGCCCATAATAATGGTATACTTAGTTTTATTCGTAGTTATAGCACTCGTCATTTCTTCATAAAATTCTTCTACATCTTCATCTGCATAACTGATGGTGAGGGCATAAGGCTGGATAACCTTTAGCTTGTATGTCTTCGAGATCTGAATTGCGGTATAGATGACTCTGAATGAGATGGAATTTATTTCTATAATGTCTTGGAAGTTTCATTTGTTTATTAACAATCCAACTCCTCCCTTGGTTTCGTGTTCCACACCTCTGTTGCATAGTACGTGCCCTTCAGGTAGTTCTAAACACTCTTCACTGCTTCTATTTGTTTCGCATAACCCAACAATGTTCCAGCGGATATGCTTTAATTCTTCAACCAGCTCATTGAATCTTGTGTGTGATGAGAGAGATCTTGCATTGTACGTCGCAACAATCGTCTTGAATTGACAGCCTGTTTGAACCCGGGAATTCTTAGCACCCCCTGGATATCTGCCGCCCTGACCGTTGTCTTGGCCATAGCATACCTTTCTGCCGGGGACTGAGGGCCAATGCTTCGTTTGCGTATTCATATTCATGTTCATGTGAAGGAATGAGGCCTTTAACCCGTCCCGCTGGTCCAATGCGTGTTGACAGGTGTGGGGTAGTTTTTCTTACTCAGACGGTAGGTGCCACCGTTGATCAATCTCAAACGATTCCTCCGCTGCCACACTCGTATTCCCATAAATCCCATAACAGTACCGAATTTAAAAAAGTTTACTAAAAGGTTGGGGCGTTAAATAACCTCAGCTATACGTGGTTAAAATCTTTCGCACATGTTTAGAATCACCCTGTATAACAGTTCTGCAATGGAAATGGAAATTTAAAGAATGTTGAAGATGCTAGCCAAAAGTACAAACTAGGCCATCACGCTTTCTATTTATTTTTGTGCGTATGCTAATTACTATTTATAACACAATAGCTATCAATTTAGGATCAAATCATAGGTTGGCATTTTAACACAAATAAAAATGCATGCAGATTGTAACAATAAGGCTTGAAATGAGTTCTTAAAATTACTTCTATTTTGCACAATGCATATTTTTTCAGTAATAGCTTTCAATTTCTCTGCAGTTTCTGGTTGATTCCTGTAAGCCTTTGTTTTAAGACAGTTTAGTTAGCAATTGAAGTCGATCCACGTTACTACTTACAAAGGCTTGTGACATCTTTACATATAGATTTACACTTACAACAACTATATTTCCCATTTTATTTTAGAAAAGAGTGGTTATAGTTATGCTCGGTGCGCAAATACTGAAACTGAACAGTTAGCTTCTGGGTATATTATTTTTGTTCAAATGACTGGGGATTGCCCGAAGCCAGGTAATGCAAGACTTTTGTACTTTTCTAACCATGAAGGTGAAATTAACCACTCATCTTCTTGTTCTGGTGCCGTCTGCTAACGAAGGCGATAAGTTTCATAAATGCTTCGCCGTCTCGTGAAAATCATGATATTTTAATTTTACCGACTAGGCTATTTCCCTACATCCGTTCAGGGACCATCAATTTAAATAAATACTATTTCTCACTCCTCATAATATCCCCAAAATAAACTACTTTTAATTGTATCTACTATTTTCCTTTATTTTTTCATTATTCGAAATCTATATTTGTCATCTTTTTCAGACACACCGTCTTCAAAAACTCTCTGTATATCTACATGCTTCAATTTTGTTTACTCTAGTGTTGTAAGCTTCCAAGCTTTACATAATAATACGAGGCTTGTTCAACTGAAATCCATCTTTGATCAACTTAGCCTTGCAAACAAATGCAATAATTCAAATGACGTTAGTTAATGTTAGTAGCGTTTGTAAGCAACACATTAACAAGTTTTAATTTGATTCTGACTTTTAAAACTTCGATTTTGAAATGGCGTTTGTTGTTGAAAGTCTGTCCAAGGTTGATCAGCGTGTGGTTCGACAACTTTTATGCGGTGTGGATGTGCCGTCATTGTAGATTCATACGCGAATGCAAGCAATGTATGGAAACTTCACAAGGTTTGAAATTATAATTTCCTTCTTTTCTTTTTGGATGCCACGCGGCTGTTCAATTATTGCAGGCTTTACTGTTATATTAAATCTTGTTTGTAAAAACTCTAGTTCGATATATTCGGTTTGGTCAAAATCTGTCTTGTATTTAATTGTTCTTGAATTTTTGCTGAACACAACTTCGACAACGTCCGACAGCACAAATTTTGTAGATTATTATTTGCTTTTCGTGGCTGTCTTTTCTGTTTAGTCCAATTTCGAAATTCGGTTACATCCACAACTTCTAAATTTTTTATGGAAAACTTCATCGCATTTTTAAATCATCAAAATCGTGTACATTAATGATTTTTGAGAGGCGGCGTTCAATATTCCCATGAATGGAATCTGCTGACATATGAGTATGACCTTTTGTGAGATAATTTATGACTATAGTTTCCGGTCCATCTGGTTGATTAACAGAAATTACTAATGCGGTGTACAAAAGCCAATTTTTGTTTTGGGCGGTACAATTGTCCGCCCAAAATATGAAATTGGGAACATCCCGTTCATAACGGATCACCGTAAATATAGCATCTGTGATGTTGGGCACTACGATTAGCTGTCCTTCATGCCAAACAGCACAGTAGCTTTTAAATTTTGAATTTTTTGTCAACGTAGCAAATGACTCGTTGAAGGCCACTAAGCGGCTCGTAAAAAAGCAATGATAGGCAACAACAATACTTTCTGCAAATCCATAGAATATATCCTTACGGAATCTTGATTTGGAACCTCTTTTTGAAGTTTGTATTTCTCTGTGGCCTTATCAGCCTTCTGTTTGTGAGAATTCCAATTTTGCGTTGCCGTTTCTGAAATCTCACGACCATTATTGTCGGCCTCTGTTTTTTCTTGTGTATATATCATGCAATCCACGCAGGTATCGCTTTTGGGTTTATGCAGAGAAATATTCATCTCTTTTAAGGTTTTTCGGTATATTTCTCTACCACATTTTTGTGCTGGGTGCTTTAAATTAAATCATCTACCATTGTTTTAACATATAGCACACGAGCTAAATATCTTATATGGCTCACACAAGGCTTATGTGATTCTATATGAGCTTATATGATATCTCTATCACTTATTGTTTTGGCATGGCATCCCCTATTTTCTTTAACCACTTGACAAATTTGTTGCCGTTTCATAACTGCAATTAGTTCTGTAATTACGGAATCATTTGTATAGCCAAGAGTGTTCAAAAAAAAATGAACGACACACCTAAACGCTTTTATTATCTTTAGGAATAAAATATTTCCTACTTTCATTTTTTAGAGGATGTTTTTTTTTGGCGCTACACGTCGATTTACACTCACCACATGAACATTTTTTGCCATACATTTTCTACGAACTCCGTATTCCAGACTCCAATAGTTATCCCAGAGTACATGACGTTCTTCATCTGTAAATAGCTTACAACTTCGCTTGCATTTCAGTGGTGTTGCGCATCCTGGGTTTCTTATAGGGTGCTTACCTTTATCTCTAGTCACTTTGGCTTCATTGGTGAATTGTTTATGTTTTTTCTTCTGTTTTCTTTGTGTATTTTGATCAAGGGGTAAATTATGATTCCCATCAATCAATTCCCCAATACTTTCATTCAAATTTTGATTGGGAGGTAAAGTTTCATCCATCAAATTGTCGAAATTTTCATCTAAATCGCCGGTAAGATGCACGTCCTCTGTAGACGATTCTTGTCTTTCTAGATCCGACTCGTATGTAAAATTCGGATCTGCAATGCTATCATCAACACTAATTTCGTCATCAGAATTATTATCGTTACTTAAGCCAGCATCTTTTGAGGTTTCTAACATTTTGCTGTAAATTAACATAACATAACCTCAAACCTAAACACACATTTTAGTAATTTATGTTTCTACATACCTTTGAGTAGTGCATAATGCAACAAGTCGTTTACCTCTGCTTTGAAACATTGTTGATATTAAATAATTAATTATAGCCCGATAATTTTATTAGGTACTTATTACGCTGTCGCGGTAACTAATACACGCGTCCTTATAGTCCAGCACCATTAAAAAACACAGTATCTACCATTTACTGTATTTTTGCCGGACATTTTTCATTTACTGTGTTTTAAGTTGGTAATTTTATTAGAAAATGCAGTTACTGTGTTTGAGACAAAGCTGTATCTCCGAAATTAATGGCTACCAAACCCAACGATAAATATGCAGAAAAACACAGTATGTGCAAATACACCATAACACAGATTTCAAGAAAAATGTCAGTTACTGTGTTTTGCTTGGGACAGCTGAATCATGTTCATCTTACAATATGACGAAATTTAAATAAATACAGAACAGAATCCAGTCGACAACGAAAACACATTTCGATACAAGAGCGGGAGTGTCAGGGAGTCATCATTCGAAAGGCAGGATGCGAGACATTTCTCACATTGCCGAAATGTTCTCGCATTTTGGATTCAAATGATTAATTCGAATGCATATCTCGATTATTAAAATCATTCGAATACTAATCATTCGATTATGTCCATCACTAACAACAACCTACTTCGATACTTTCAATAGCTTTATTTATAACAATTATCAATATTTGTCAAATAATATCATCAAATATGAAAGGACCAGAGGATGTACTAAAATTCATAGATGAGGATGACGCTACTTGTCTATTGTAGTAAGAAAAAGTTTCTAGGGCGCTTCATAAAGAACTGCCGTTAGTGTGCAGCGAAAATAGTTGCCCATCATATACTGAATCAGCAGATATGCGTAAAGGAACTATGATTTACAATATCTAATTATAATAACCATAAAAAAAATGTATATTGCGGTTTTAACATTTTTAGGATTTAATCGTAGTAGTACTTGAGGTGCTAGCCAGTTCTTTTCAATTAGAAAACGGCGGTAAGACTTTAAAATATTGAAGTTTTAAAAACTTTTTTAAAATTTAGCATGTAAGAAGGTGCATTAAGAATTTAAGGACACACTAACCTTCTAAAAATATTTAGAAATAGAAAACAGAAGTCACATATGTTACTTTTTTTTTTCTAAAAAGTTAATTCAAAATTACGAAAGTGCATTAAAGCTAATATTGAGTCGCGATTACGTTTAGTAATTGTGGAAGTCTAATATAGCTAAAATTGTTCACAGAGTGATGGTATTTTTATTTCAAAGAGAAAGACGCCTACGCTATTGAAGTAATAATTTAGGCAACCAGACTCTCAAAATGGAAGTGTATATTTGATATTTGATTCACACTTCTGTTTCCAATCTGTTTAGCATTTTATCAGATGTCAACAGCAGTAGAGAAGCCGGTAAATTCAGACGTTCTGAAATTACTTTAAGTTATAGAATCCTGTGTATATATTACTCGTTCTAGATTTTATGTGACTATGATACCCGGTATATGCTCGACATATTTTACTCTGTAGTCTACATATTTGCGTGGGTCCATGGTGTAAAGAAGAATGGTGTGCCTATGCGCATGTATAGCGCTATCCTTGTCGCACGCTGTGACGTAGCATTCGGGCGTTTCAGCTCGAAGTTCACTAGTATAAACTTGAAATAGCGTGGCGGGAGGATAGAAAGGCGCGCTTTAGTTTTATTAATTAATTGTTTATTCATATTTAGTATGCAATACATACTTTACTTACAATACAAAAATCTACCGAATAAAACAAGCGCAGCAACAGATATACATACATTAGTAGGATCTAAGGTTTGTTATTGGTAAATTTCGCCATTTTCCTATTTAACTTTCTTTTACAATTTTCAAAACTTATTTTACGGTTAAGATCTCTAAGTCTAATATAAGTTCTAGTTCTAGCTAAGCACAATAACAAATCTGTTGGCAACTTAATTGTGGGTAGTAAATTTAACATTATTTTGCTAACTAACTTATTAAAAATAAAGTTTCCAGTTAATAATGAATTCCCGTGCATTTGTGTGAATTCCACTTCCATTACAGAAGCTGCTTTTAATAGCTCACCCGAAGGGTACATCAAGCGACCTCTTGAAAGAAACTGTAACCAATTAGTTCCAGCTTTTTCAAAAGTCATACTGTCTGTTTTACAGCCTAAATAGTTATATTTGCCGTGAAAACGGTAAGCTACGTATCCTGCTATATATTTGAGCCCTTCTTGATGCACACTATCTTTAAAGTCATTAGTGTTTAGTAGATCCACAAACTCTGAAGATATTGCAGAACTGGAAATATCAACCTGAGATTCCACAAACGAAAACAGAAGATTTTCTTCTTCACTAGGAGCAGTAATCTCATGTTCCTTGATTTCTTTATTTTTCAAAAGACGAACTAAACATTTTTCTGCAAGGCTGTCTCGTGTGTTTTGATTCATGGTAAACACTGCTGCAGAATGTTTCCCCAAGACATACCACCTTAATCTGTGTTTAATGTCAAGAGGATCCCTCGAATATATGAACAAAAGTTTTCTAAAACATCTTGATTAAGCCGGTATGTCATAGCATACTCTACATTATACTGCAATGCTACATAATTAAATAGACTGGACAATGATTGATTATTTAACAATATGCCTTTTTGAAAAGGAATTGGTTTTTTATGCGAACCTACTGTCATGGTACGCATTACATCACTAGGATGTTTGAAGTAACATTTTTTATCGTACCCAATATTTAATTGTGACCACAAGCCCATGTTTCCAGTCCCCATGTCGCTAGTGATTGATACAACAATAAAGCCTGATTTATACAATTTTGAAATTATATCTAAGATTATATCTTTTGACATCTGTTGATCAAATTTGTAAAATATGGGTTGTTTCCAGTTGCAAAATAAACCTCGGGCCATAACTGTCTGACATGACCTGTGTGGTCCAATTTTACACTGAAACTGTTTGTCAATACAAATTCTATTAGAAACATAAATCTCGTCAAATGTGAGAGCGGTTAATCTCTCTGCCGGAGTCATTTTATGAGATTTCCTTTTCATGAGTTCTAAAACATCATTTAGAACACCTTGCTCAACATTTAGAGCTAAGAACCAACGACGAAGGGTAGAAAGCCCTGGTAATGGATAACAGATACTTCATAAGTATCGGTAGGCTTTTGGGCTTACACTCCTCAGCAAAATGGCGAAGGCTATATCTTTACAGGACCAATGAATTTTGGTTGATGACTGGTCACTTTTACCATTCAAGAGAATTCTTATCTGCCCTGGAGTAAATATCCTGCTTAAATTGTCAGTAACTTCTTTACGCAATGACTGTTTCAATTCTAGCATTTCTTTTCTTAAACCCTCATTTTCTTGTATCACTTGCTCCACTAAGGCTTGCAGGTGTTGATTCTTTTCCTCTAATTCCTTGTGATTTAACAGCGAACAGCCGCTGAAATCGTTTGTCTGCTCCTCACTGAGAAAAAAGAATAAGATAATCATCCTGTTTATTTCTAATAAAGCTCTCATAATTATCAAATAGGTATGAGTAAATGAACAACTATATTTTCTCATCATATTTTGGCTCCAAAAATACAATTTATTAGCTTTAAAGTGGTTATGTAAAATCTGAAATGTTCTAGTAAGTGGGACTGGGACTCGTATTTTCGAACATATGCATTTACATACCTTTGTAATGCTTCATGCTTCAAATTGGGAATTTCTGAACTTTGCTGGTTACAGTGATCTTCTAAAATTGTCTCCACAAGCTTCTTTTTCTCTCTCTTTTGCAACCTTGCTGCCCTTTCTACACCACTTTCTTTCGAAGATGAAGCTCATACCGAGAGATTTTCTGTAGGAACAGCATCTTTCAGATACCGACAATTTTTTGGACAGTAGTTCAGTAGTTGCTGCCTCAGTGGAACCAGATAGCTCTGGAGGGAAAAGTGTATTGAGCATATGGAAGCTAAAAAAAAATAAAAAAGGTAGTAAAGCAAAAAACTAGGTATAAACCTTTATTCTGGGATGTTAAATCTATAATTCTGCAGTGTGAAAATGTGAAAATTCGAATGTTCGTTGTTCTAGAAAATGACCAACCTTTACCTACCCCCAACCCATACCTAAATGTACAGTGAATTTCCTGTTAAGGCTGATCCTCCCGGCCAAAATTGGTTATTTTTTCATTTTTTGGGTGTAATTCATTTTTTTTATTATATGTATCATACATCAAATTACGCGTATTTTTAATATCTACCCCGCTGAATATGTTTCATTATTTAAAAAAAATGTATCATGTAAAAAGTAGACCGCAATCGTTTTATTTTTATTGTTTTTGCATTCTTTGGTATCTAGATCTAAAGATAGCCTTTTGATTTTTTGGATTAACATTAATAATACTATTCCCTAGCCCGCTGAATCTAAAACAAGACGAAGAAAAAATTATTTATTTAAATAAAAGCAAGAACGTAGAGGACGATGTATCTTCATGTCTACGATACTTTTAGAAAAGAAAATAAGCAGACATGTGTAAAATGCTGTACTTGATATAAATCAGTAATAACCAGTTTAAAAAAAAGGTGTATTATTTAAATAATCACATGTCATTTTTGTATATTTTGCACATTTAGTTCTCCAACTTGGCTGCGAGAGGCGCTGTAGATTGTTCAGGTAGAAACTTCGGTGCAAGCCAACTTTATTACGGTGATGGGTATATAATCGTTTTATTACCCGGCCATAATGGAACATTTTATGTATTGACAAACCAAATGTGTCTTTGAATTCAAAAAGTTGCAAACTAACAAATAAAAGAAAATTATAATTAGTCTTACTAGATTCATGGCAATATCTATGCAATTGTTATGTATTTAAAAAAAATGTATATACCGTATGTCTCCGAATACAGTTTACAAGAGGAACAAACATTTATTTTTGATTTTACGAAAAAATGACGAAAAAATAGAAAGTTTTGCTTGATTTGAAATACATATGTACCTATTTCTGTTATTAAAACTATTTAGGTTATTCTTTTTTTTATCAAATTTTTTGGTATCACTATTTTCGTTCGTGCAGTACTTTTTAAAAGTCTGTTTTAGTTGGCTTTGAAATGTTAACAAATTTATGTTTTCGAATTTAGTTTAGTAGAGAAAAAAAATGTTTATTTTTCATTTTACAAAAAAATACAATTTATATTCAAAATTAATATATTAGTACAAATGGTCTTAGAAATAAAAAACAAAAAATATAAAGCTAAAACCTAGAGATTGATGTAAATAATGCAACAAACAACAATGATTTTTGCGAGCATTTGTATTTTCGCAAGCGTTGCTTTTTTTTAATTTGCTATTTGTCTGCAATGCTTTTGTGTGTAGAAGCCTGGTCCATTTCTCAAAATTTTCTTTTGAAATTCGTAGGAACCACTATTGCTGTTAAAAGACAAAGCAGCACCTTTACACCTTGCTGTGTACCCACCTTTCAACGAAAAGTTTACCCTTTTTCCACCAACAAATTTTCCTACAATAGAGTTGTAACATTCCGCCAAATTGTTGTTGACGTTATGCAACAAGCTCCACGCATGATCTGCCACTCTCCTGTTGCGCGAAACAATCTCATTGTAAAAATTATTTTGTTTTAGCTTTTCTACCGCATTTGCTTCTCCTACCACTCGTTTCCAAATTCTTTCTTCTTCGGTGCCCAAGAGCTTTGGTTACGAATGCATTCCGTATGATCTCCAAACACATGTAATGGTCCGTTTTCTATATCCCTTTTTAATTGCATTACTCTCTCTGGGAATGCTATACCATCAAATTTTAGTCCAGAAAACTATGGCTGAACTAATACCTATTCTCAGTTTCTCCAGTTTTAACCCCAAAACCTTTCTTTGTTCAATGTCGTATGCGGTATTATTTTTTAAATCGGTCAGTTTAGTCATGTAATTTCTCAATACATGATTTTTGCATTTGATTTTTTCTACGTGGAATTGAGGTCCATATGGTGCAGCTAACAATACTTTTTTTGTACATGTTGCTGTCACCATCAGCAATTCTTTCCATAAATTAATTGTGCATTGAGATCGACTTTTTGAATCCTTCTACTATAACGTCGGCTTCCATTGACGTAGAAGTCCCATTATGGTTTTTATAACAGATGTGAGGGTTTGGATCAGTTTTGTCTTTCTCATTGTCACATATTCTGCAGTACTTATTGCGCACTCCCATGAATCAGATTTTTTTAGTTTTAGCTCCGATCATAGCTGCCTCTACGTCAGAACATTTGTTGTACAATTTATTAGACATAAATGGTACATCTATGGATATGGAATTTGACAAGAAACAAAAACTTCAATGAAAACAACGTACTAGGTTTTTAAAAATATAAAGTACATACTAATAAAAAATTATGTAATAGCTATTTGTTCACCTAAGCAAGAAAGTGCATCTGCTCCTCCCAAGGCCTGGAGGAAAAGGTACTTTCTTCGAGAGGTAAATATATTACATAATCATATTAAGTGGATAAATTCTAACGAGTCACGGGTGCTATATAAAATTTTACCAACACCTCAAAATTCAAAATAATCATTGAATATGATTAATAATAATTCTTTTTAATGGCATTTCTAAATTAAATTCCTTGGTAATTTTTGCATTATTGTGGTTAAGTATTTTCAATACTGAAATAGTATATTATACACTAAGGTAGAAAAGTCTACTATTATAGCCCGAGGGCTAAGTTTAGATCCCGAGGCGCGTAGCGCCGAGGGATGTAAGGCCCGAGGGCTATAAGACTTTTCTACCGAGGTGTATATACTTTTTTTTTCACTACTAGTAACATAATAGTTATTTGTATATTTAGGCCGCGAAATCATTCTTTAACGTACCGAGAGGAAGATTGCCACCGAGGCCGCTTGCGGCCGAGGCAAGGCAACCTCGAGGACGTTAAAGAATGACGCGGCCGCAGTGTACACAATATTTTTTGTGCAATTGTGTAGAATCCTCAATAATTATTGATGAAATTTTAAAAATTATAATTTTCGTCGTAAATAGAAAGACGGTCGGCTTTCATGTTACCATGGAAATGAGATAAATAATAAATAATTTCTAAAAACTGTCCATTCTCATGCGTCAAAATAAATATATAAGTGACATTTAGTTTAATGGCCGTCGTTATGACAGCGGCCGCGAAATTAAATTTTGCGGCCGTCGCTATGACAACGGCCGCGAAATTAAATTTTGCGGCCTGCATGGCGTACG
>JABXWE010013075.1:0-32282 GCA_014611495.1 Limonius californicus
GGCCCGGTCCGACAAAATGAGATTTTCTGACCTAAAAATAAACCGGAAAGTACTAATTTCTGGCCGGTTTTAAAAAATAGTATATTCTTCAACGAGTGTAGAATGACAGCTATTATTCACGAGGATGAAAATTCTGTCACGAGCCGAAGGTGAGTGACAGAATCATCCGAGTGAATAATAGCTATTCTACACGAGTAGGAGACTATACTTTCTCTACGACTATTTCATAGGAAGTTACAATTTATTTTTGGTCTGAATCAGTATTATAAAAATTTTGCTTTAGATGAACGTATGTCGGTTCACTAGCCACAACGATTTTATGCCGTGTGTAGGTACTGTTTCTGCGATTTCCTCGGCAGTAAATTACACGTCGTTTTCGCGGTTTTCGTTATTTCTGGTGGCAAACATATCTCAGCGTTTTCGCTGAGATTTTTGGTTGCATTCCTTCATTTTTCGCTGTATAGACGTAGTAAGGTGTGACGTCACCAAATAACTGATGACGTACACACAGAGTAAGGGCAACTTGAGTTTAACCAAAGAGCAATGTTGTAAAATATATATATAAATATATGTAGTGCTCTTTGGTTTAACATTGTATCTTAACCTACACCAATGTGTTTGATATCACGTAATGACGTTGCCTGGTCATTTTGTGAACAAAACACTAAATTAAACGCATGCGCAGTTCTAGGTGCACATACTCGCCTGAGCCTCTCATCATAAACAATGTAAATATAACCTCAAATTTTAAAAATAGTGTCTAAAACACCACTAACGGTTTTATAATGTAGTTCAAGTACCCTTGCTTTGCTTCAGTACAATTACCCTAAAAAGTCCTGAAGTTCCAAAAATAAAGAATTTAGTAATTAAATTTATTCCACTCGTGAATATGTGAGTGATTCAACAATTAAAATGTTGAAATAAGTAAATTTGAGAAGTAAAATCTAAGAGAATTTCCTGCTTAAATTTAAAATTGATTGTTCAATTAAGGCAATTTATGTTTACTTTTTGACTGATGTTTCTCTCCACTTGAACTAAGGTAAATTATTTCGAAATCTGTTCATTTCATCAAGTATAAATATCTTCCTCCATACATTTAATAAGTTTTTAGTACAATTTCATACCTACAAATTACTATCTCGTTCCTAATCACGTTTCTCCAACCAACAATTTTTTTCCTTTTGTGTAAAAGGTACTTTGTTGCTAGTAAAATACGAAACAAATGTACTTAAAAGTTTATTGATAGATACACAATACAATAATGATAATTTTTCTCACATTTCATGGAAATATTAACACTCAAATATTTAATTTTCACAAAAATCACTGACAATTAAAATTACAACTATTATATTAAATTACAGAGGCAACCACTCAAGTATAAATATTATTAAATAAAATGTTGCAAACAGGCAAAAGCAACGTTTAATACATATGGGGCCTTTCGTCATTGAGTGGTTGCCCCTCTTCTAATAAATACCAATTCGAATAGTTCAGGTTTACTGCTAAAATGACTTTATAAGTCTAGAAACTTGGTTTCTGCTACGTATTATATAAAATGTCAATTACACTAGCTTAAACCATAAACAGTGGTGATATCAAATAACAATTGCTGTCAATATTATTGCATTAGTAACAATTTGGCATTATTAACAATTAATGCATATAAATTGATTATTTTTCGTATTTCTTCTATCCCTTTTCCTTTTCACAATGCAACTGTTCTTAAATAATAAAACCTATTTTATAGTTACCATTGCTAAAAGTATGTTAAATTCCTCCTATTGCACTCATTAAAATATATTATTAACAGACAAGAGTGAAATCACGCAAAATTAAGGAAAAGGGATAGGAAGAAAGTACAGATTGGCTTTTATGGTTATAAAATCTTTTTATTTCAGCCCAAATTGTTATAAATCACGATATTATTTGTAATATTTGGCTAGCTAGTTTTTGCTGTTATATTTTATAATCTCAAATACTTTTTCGCGTGTTTTAGGTTAGGTATTCCCAAAGAGTATTACTTGTTTGTAATACAATTGTCGTGATAAAATCTTCCAATACAATTGGAAGATTCACACAAAACAACTCTATACATCATTTTTTACTGCATACAAATTCTGAAAATGTTTCTTGATAGTAAACTGCTAGCCATGGCAGTACGCATTAGAAAATGTCAAGCTATACTCTTACTATACACAATTACATAATAAATATTTTTCCTTAAATAAGTAACGTAATTATAATACTTTCTATATAATTTGTGAAAATATAAAAGAATGTATATGTCTTATATAAAAACATTTGAGATCGGCATACAAACTATACGCTGTGAGTACAATTATGGTTCAATATATTAATATAAAATTTGGTCAACCTCCATATTGTTGCTTGTCATTAATTCCCAATTTAAATAAAACAACCAATTGTCGTCAAATATGGGCAAATGTTTTCATTAATTCAAGATGTTTTTCAGTAATAATCAACACTACCACATTTGCCAATTCTGCCGTTTTTATATCAAGCAACAGACATGGAAGTTCTTAAATTGTATCAACAATAAAGATCTTAAACCTTCGAATATTAATTCAGGTTACAAAGATCCAAAATTTTGATATAAAAGGCCTAATGTTTCATAGAACTTTTACAAAAATCAGTACTTGTTAATTTAGCAGAAATTTCCCCATAAATCAAAAAGAGATTCAATGGATTGCAAACATGCCATAAAAACGACTAGGTATCCAGTCTTTATGCATTTTGCATACTTGCTGAACCAACTACAAAAGCATCACAAAGCAAGACCGACAAAATACATTATATCGTATAACGAAGTTTCAATTTCTGCATTTCCATACTAGAACCTTCACACCATATAAAACAGGTGGTTCCCCGATTTACAAAACAAATTCGTAATGGTAACTTTTACCATGGTAAATGATATTATATAACGCATTTGAACAACTGCCATGAGGCAGCCCAGAGTTAAAAACAACATTGATTATGTTGCCTGCGTGTACTTAGTAATTTATTTTAGAAATTAATTAATTGAAACATTAGCAATAAATAAGTAATATGAGATGTTTTTGATGTTTTGTGTAGAGATTAATTTTCCACAACGTACTATAATTAATTAGTATAGTGCAGTAGTATAGGGTAGTGGGTAGTCCAGAACAATTAAATGACATGAAATATTTTGATACCCAATGCAAAGATTTATTTGCCACTACATACTATAATTAATTAATACAGGATAGTAATTATAATTTAAGGTACATCAGAAATTAACTGAATTTTTACCAACAAATGAGTGATTTGAAGTGTTTTGATATCCAGTGTAAAAGTTAATGTGCCACTACATGCTATAATTAATTATGTAATTAGTATGGTACTGTAATTTAAGATAGATAATTTAATCTAGCAATTAATTGAAATACTAGTATCAAGTACGAGGCTTGAAGTGTGTTGATGTCTGGTGCAAAGATTAATTTTTCACCAAGTATTACAATTAATTAATTAAAGTTAGATTATAATTTATTCTAGGAATAAAATGGAACACTAGTATCAAGTACGTGGGTTGAACTGCTTTGATGTCGGGTGCAAATATTACTTTTCCACTAAGTACTATAATTAATTAGTATAGAAATGTAATTTAAGTCAGATCATAATTTATTCCAGAAATTAATTGAAACACTAGTAACAAACGAGAGACTTTGAAGTGTTTTGATGCCCGGTGCAAAGATTAATTTTCCATTAAGTAGGTACTACAAATGATTAATTTTCGATAGATCATAATTTGTTCCAGAAATTTAATGGAACACAATCAGCAAACAAGTGACTTGAAGTGTTTTGATGTCCGGTGCAAAGATTAATTTTCCACCAAGTACTATAATTAATTAGTATAGTACTGGCATTTAAGTTAATCATAATTTATTCCAGAAATTAATTGAAACACTGGTAGCAAACGAGAAGCTTGAAGTGTTTCGATGCCCAGTGCAAAGATTAATTTTTCACCGAGTACTACAAAGGATTAATTTTCGATAGATCATAATTTATTCCAGAAATTTAATGGAACACAATCAGCAAACGAGTCAGTTGAAGTGTTTTGATGTCGGGTGCAAAGATTAATTTACCACAAAGTACTATAATTAATTAGTATAGTACTAGAATTTAAGTTAATCATAATTTATTTCAGAAGTTAATTGAAACATTAGTAATAACCGAGTGACACAAAGTGTTAGGTGTCTGGTTCAAAGATAAATTTTCCACCACACTGTAATTAATCTTACATTAATTCATGATAGTGTTATGGTTCTTAGTACTTTTTTATCTTCGCTCATTAAAAGTTAAGGCATAGAAATGCAAAGTAGAAACCTGTCTTAAAACTCACCTAAAATATTGCTGCCCATATACAAAAAATAAATTATTTAAAAACAAACATTTTAAAATTTATGCAAAATACTTGTGTCTTAGAAGAGGAACACTTGGTATGTTAGTTCTTTACTTAATTAGTTTGGCAGTAACGTAGAAGACACCATGATTTTGATATGATGGCTTTTTTAGAATACCGCTATATTGCTCGTGATAAAATGTTTAGAAAATTTCTCAGAAAAACACTTCTATAATTTTTACTTTCCAAAAACGAAAAGGCATTTTGTTTCCTAAAGGATGCTACCATAATTTTAATTTTAAAGGCAATTGCTTTGATTCTTTAGATAATACAAAATTTCACAAATGCAAGAGAATCATTCAAGAGACTCGATTTTACACAAGTCTACAGAATAATCCTCCTAAAGTAAGTCCATTTGTTACACTTAAGTGGTGTCTTTGTTTTTACATCGTACAAGTTGGACCCAGACAAACGATTAGAAATTATGTCGAACAACCTCAGCATTGAAGACAAAATCCTTCTACAAGGCAGTCATTGCTCATCAACACCTATTTTAAGAAAAATGTTGATTGATGACGTCGTATTTCCTTTGTACTGTTGGTAAGACAACGATTATGTATTTCTTACAATACACCATATTAAAAATATAATTATACATACTTATAATCTTTAAGCACCCAGGTAATACGAAGGACAACTAAATTCACACAACATAGTATAGACTTGAATAATGTGAGAATGTGATATTAACCAAAAAGATAAAGTCACGATAAAATACTGCATTGCAAGAAATGCATAATGCGATCACTTAAAACTTATGCATTAGTTAACAGCATCAATAAATTAAAACAATCTATAGAGAGCATATATTAATTACCGTTGCTATGATGCAGTTCATTGTTTAATTGAGATATACTAACTTCTTGTACATCTTTTTTAAAGGCATTGCTATCTGCAGTACCAGGATTTGATGACTCATCATATCCTGAATCGGAACTGTTGTCACTGTAATTCTTTGTGATCACAGAAGCGTCGGGCATCTCCCCTTCCACCTTCACAGACGCTAGCCTGTTCTTGCAACTAGCCAGCCTTGCGTTGCAGGGCTTCAAGAACCTTGGATCTACCAACAATTCACCATTCGGCCCACGGAACACTATGCCACAACAGATGGTCTCCCTGCAAAATAAAATTTAGGTTATGTAGAAGGTGGACCAGTGAAACAACCCCAAAGATGTTTTTCGACTTTATTTTCAAATTAAGTATTTAATTTTAGAAATGCCTTTTAAATACTAGCTGAACCCTTTGGATACAAGCCATGCTTTGTTTGGAAATTTAAAAAAATAATTATTCACTTAAAATAATATTTCATTGCCTTGATTTTTTATTGCAATACATTACACCGTGTACATTTTTGTTTTTATGTATTCCCCTGATTGTTCTCTGTCTTTCTAATAAAACACCCTGTATTTTTTATCTTGTGGCATTCATTTGATTGATTTCTTTTAGTGGAATACTGTCCATTTTTAGATGTGTATGACACGGCACAGAATTTTGTACAAAATTTTGTTCAAAGTGTTTTTACAAAATACTGTGTAGTGTCAACAGCAAAATTTTGTACAAAGTATTTTTACAAAATTCTGTGTAGTGTCAACAGCAACATTTTGTACAAAATTCTGTAGATTCATGTTCTAAAGCCTACACAGTAAGGCTTGTATGACACGGCACAGAATTTTGTACAAAATTTTGTTCAAAGTGTTTTTACAAAATTCTGTGTAGTCATACAGCAAAATGTTGTACAAAATTCTGTATTCATGTTCTAAAACCTACAGAGTAAGGCCTGCATGACATGGTACAGAATTTCGTACAAAATTTTGTTCAAAGTGTTTTTACAAAATACTGTGTAGTGTCAATACAGCAAAATTTCGTACAAAATTCTGTAGATTCATGTTCTAAAACCTACAGAGTAAGGCCTGCATGACATGGTACAGAATTTCGTACAAAATTTTGTTCAAAGTGTTTTTACAAAATACTGTGTAGTGTCAATACAGCAAAATTTTGTACAAAATTCTGTAGATTCATGTTCTAAAACCTACAGAGTAAGGCCTGTATGACACAGCACAGAATTTTGTACAAAATTTTGTTCAAAGTGCTTTTACAAAATTCTGTGTAGTGTCATACAGCAAAATTATGTACAAAATTCTGTAGATTCATGTTCTAAAATCTAAAGAGTAAGGCCTGCATGACATGGCACAGAATTTCGTACAAAATTTTGTAGGTTCATGTTCTAAAACCTACAGAAGTAAGGCCTGTATGACACGGCACAGAATTTTGTATAAAATTTTGTTCAAAGTGTTATTAAAAAATTCTGTGTAGTGTCACACAGCAAAATTTTGTACAAAATTCTATAGATTCATGTTTTAAAACCTACAGAGTAAGGCCTGTATAACACAGCACAGAATTTTGTTCACAGTGTTTTTACAAAATTCTGTGTAGTGTCTTACAGCAAAATTTTGTACAAAATTCTGTAGATTCATGTTCTAAAACCTACAGAGTAAGGCCTGTATGACACAGCACAGAATTTTGTTCAAGGTGTTTTTCAAAATTCTGTGTACTGTCATACAGCAAAATTTTGTACAAAATTCTGTATATTCATGTTCTAAAACCTACAGAAGTAAGGCCTGTATGACACGGCACAAAATTTTGTATAAAATGTTCAAAGTGTTTTTACAAAATTCTGTGTAGTGTCATACAGCAAAGTTTTGTACAAAATTCTGTACATTCATGTTCTAAGGCCTGTATGGTTTAGCACAGAATTTTGTACCAAATTTTGTTTAAAATGTTTTTACAAAATTCTGTGTCATGTTGCACTGCAAAATTTTGTACAAAATTCTGTAGATTCATGTTCTAACCTACAGAAGTAAGGCCTCTATGACACGGCACAGAATTTTGTACAAAATTTTGTTCAAAGTGTTATTATTAAAAAATTCTGTGTAGTGTCACACAGCAAAATCTTGTACAAAATTCTGTAGATTCATGTTCTAAAACCTACAGAGTAAGGCCTGTATGACATGGCACAGAATTTTCTGCAAAATTTTGTTCAAAGTGTTTTTACAAAATTCTGTGTAGTGTCAACAGCAAAATTTTGTACAAAATTCTGTAGATTCATGTTCTAAAACCTACAGAGTAAGGCGTGTATGACACGGCACAGAATTTTGTACAAAATTTTGCTCTAAGTGTTTTTACAAAATTCTGTGTAGTGTCATACAGCAAAGTTTTGTACAAAATTCTGTAGGTTCATGTTCTAAAACCTCCAGAAGTTTGTACAAAGTCGGCGTCGCATCGCAGCGCAAACGAGCAATTTTTAGTGTTTATTAACAACCACAGAGGGCAGAGAAGAATACGTTGCCACGTGTTTACGCCTGTCTGCCGACACCCCACGCACTTTCTTTTATCTCGCTCCAACTTGGTTGCTCTGTCGTGCGTTCGTGTAAAATAAATAAATAAAAGCCCTACGAACTTATGCATTAACCTTATATTATAAAATCTTGTCAAAATTCTACTTTATCGACAGTCAGAAGACTATTTTGACAGTTTTCCCACAGATGTCAGCGTAATTTGCACCTATTTGCGCATGCTCACAGACAGAATTTTGTAACATTCGTTTCCATGTAATACGTGTTTTGCAAAATTTTGTACAAAATTCTGTGCCGCTTCATACAAGCCTTAGTTAGTAGAATATATATTAAAATTTCCCTAATAGACAGTAAATAATAGTACATTTGCACATTTATTTAAATTTCGGTTTTTGCATAATAAATCTCATGTAGGTATACAAGAATGACCTTGAAGTATAATTTACTTTGGCTTGAATAAAACAATAATAACCCATAGTTGGAGTGAGGACAACAGATAAAACTCTCTTCAAACCTTGCTTTATTTTAGCAGATAAACTAAACTTCTACATGGAATTGTGTGTTATCTAACATTTTCATTACATCTTGAGGTCGTGTGTCACCTTTGTGCAGAAGTATATGCCACTGATTATTAACGACCTTTATTTTTTGTTATCATTCTTCGAAAGTCAATAAGATTGTGGGTAAAAAAATAATTCTCCAAATATATTTTGCTGTAAAAAATATTTTCTAAGAAACATTTTTTACATATCGTTTTGGGATATACGGCCACTGCAACTGCTCTTTATGAAGAAATATGACGAAGCAAAGCAATACTGCTGCAATATAGATATAGAGCAGATTTTTGAAACTTTTATTGATGATGACGAATGTTGTTGCAATGTAAGTTGAAGGAAATAAACAAATGTATTATAGATATTCAGATTCGGAAATTGAGGATCTGGAAGGTGAAATTGTGTTTAGCGGCTATCCAGTAATAATGTGTCAATACTATACCGTGTGGGGAGACGACAGGCCGATGCTTGTGCATGTGCACTTCACGTTTGTATATCATTACAAATCCAACTGCGTTCGGGTAACATTCGTTTAGAAAACAAACGCTTCATTTAATATTAGTTTTATTACTTTAATAATACAATGTTGATTTACACAACCGAAGAAAAGGTCCGTATAATAAAATGGCATTTTGCTGGGAATTCTCTTCAAGATACTGTACTTTTATTTATTGTGGCATTTGCGAACCGGTCAATTCCTTCAATACAAACTATAAGTAATATAGTAGGTAAAGGCCTTTGCAAAATATGGTTGTGTTGTTGGATTTTGCAGGAAATGCCAAAAAATAAATGAAGAACATGCAGTTCCTCACTTGTCTCAAGAGAGAGAAGAGAGAGAGAAGTGAATGTTTGTTCATTTGTTGAAATTAATGGACCTTGTTTGAGTCGCCAAATTTGTAACGAAGTTAATATTAACTAGCGAACAGTCCATAATATTTTGCATCGTAATAAATACAAATGTTTTAAACTAGAAACTGTCCAAGAAATATTTCCCGAGGACAATATCCGCCCAATGGAATTTTGTGAAACCGTAATGGAAAAGGCACATGAAAATGAACACTTCATCAGAAATATTTTATTTTCTGACGAGAGTACTTTTCCATTACATGGATATCACAATCCTTCCGTCGCTCGGTATTGATCTCGGGAAAATAAACATCTTTATGTAGCTAACCGAACCCAATACCCACAAAAACTTAACGTTTGGACTGGTATATTGGGTGATAATATTATTGGACCATTTTTTATCGACGGTAGTTTAAATGGCGAAAGATATTTGGATTTATTACGACATCAAGTAATTCCTGCTGTTCGGGAACTTGATGTTAATTTCGATGAAATTTGGTTCCAACATGATGGTTGTCCCGCACATAATACAGTTAGGGCAATGAAGTTTTTTCAGAATACATTCCCTGATCGTATTATTGGCAGGGTGAGGTCGATATTGTGGCCACCAAGATCGCCCGATGTAAAGCCTTGTGATTTTTTTTCTTTGGGGTTTCCTTAAGGAAACTATTTACAAACATAGCCATGAAGTTCGGCGGCACTTCTACGACAGATTAGGCTATTGTACGGCACAAGAAGGTGGAATATTCGAACCCCTCATAAATTAATATTTATTAGGTATTTATTATAAAAAATTTACGTTTTAGTTATTCTTAATTTATTATCAATATTTTATTTTTACCAGGAACGGGTTTTTTAATTTGAAAGGAATATATTTTTATTTTTAATATTTAATTTAAGAATCATTTGGTTTCTTTTACCCCAGTTGGTGATAAATAATATAAACTTATATTAAACATTACGATTTGATATAATTCTACAAGTATATCAAGTTGTTTTGTTAATTCCTGATTACGGCAATATTTTACTTCACCTAAATAAAACAGAGACTGCAAATACAACTGCCGCAAGTGATCGAGATTGACTGGGGTCTACGTAGAAATGGACACGCATTGGCTTGCCGTCTCCCCACGCGGTATAGTATCGATACATTATTACAGCTTAGCTGCTAAACACAATTTCACCTTCCAGATCCTCAATTTCCGAATCTGTATACCTAGAATTATATTAGGTAAACTTATTTCCCATAGGTGCTGCAATGGAACTATATTGTCTGTGTAAACCAAGTGGTAGACATTTTTACAAAACAAGAGACCAGTATATTTAAGTTTGCTGTTAGGAATACAAAAATTAGGAGTTTGTTTTTAATAATGCTATTTATAAAATTGATATCCACAAAACAAAAATGGTATAATTAAAAACAGTTCACATATGATCTTTCTCTTGTCTGGACTGTGATAGTTTCAATAGCTTCATCAATAGTATCAACAGCGGGTTCAATAGTTGTGTATGCTGTTAGAAGTAGCAAACCTTGTATTTTTTACTATTGATGGAGTTTATAAAATTGTTTTTGTTTACAAATACAAGGTGTAACATAAATATTAGCTGTTCACTAGGTATATATTGCTCTTATATGAACAGTGTTGGTTTGAAGAGGTTCCACAGTTTCCACAGCAGGTTTAATAGTTGTGTATGCTGTTAGAAATAGCAAATCTTGTATATTTTTTACTAATGATATAGTTTGTAATATTGTTTTGGCTACAAAAACAAGGTATAACATAAATGTGAACTTTTCATTAGCCACATAATATTGATCTTACACTCTTTTTATACCTGAAACTTTAATATATTTAAGTTTTAGTTTATTTTTTTCATGGTGTACAACTACACGGGTGGGCATTTTTTTTTAAAATAACTGTTGCAAATCAGTTAGGACACTTTCTTATTCATACGACTGGCCTCATATTAGCTTATTTAAAATTCAAAATAACATAACCAACTTACTGTTTCCAATAATCCAAATCAATAAATCCACTGATCTCAGCAGTGTGCTCCCTGCGCTTAGCCAAAGATTTGTGCCTCCGGCTATGCCCAGAAATGTTGTCTTCACAATCACTAACTATGGGACTGGCTGCAAGGCTGGACAATCTGCTAGGCCCACTTTCAGAAAAGAAGTCCACCTCGGCCATTTCCACATCTGCAGTCCCATCACTTTTCTCTGACAGAGCAGGACTGTACTCACGATCAAAATGCTTCTTCTTCTTCAGGGTTTTCTCGCCATTTTCTATAGCCCGCTTATTCTTACTCTTCACCTTGGTCATGGACTTTATGCCCGGACCAGCACGTGCATCCACTACCTGTTTTAGATACCATAAATCAGGCAACATTTGACACAACTTTGTAATGAAATTAGTTTTCTTTTAAAGATTTTTATTTTTTAGTTTCCATTAGCAACCAAACATCTAATAATTAATCCTGACTTGATCAATAAGCAATGTCTAAATTGTTTAATACGTACAAAGCAAAGCAAAGCAATACGTACATGTCGCCAATTACGATCAGATCCAGCTGGTAATTTCTTCCAACGCTTGACAAGCAACACACAAGCATTGCAGATTTCTCCCTGACGAGGAGCTACCAGTTGAAAGCACTCCAGGAAGTCTTCTTCGTATTTTTTACTATCAGTAAATCTAGAACTGTTTAAAAAAATTATATGCATTTTGTGGACAAGTTAATGTTGTTGCTACTATCAATTCAAGAACAACAAAAATTAAATTAATATTGAAATTACGTTATCAAGATCTCTCTTGTAACTTACCTACTAGACTTGGCTTTGCAAATGCAGCAACCTGTTGATGATCTATAAACCTTAGGTCTATGGAATGAAAACATGATTGGGTATGGTGCAGTATGGCTTGGAAAAATAAGCAACTGAAACCTGAAAAGAAACATTAAACTTAATACATATTATAGTTACTAAATTGTAGGAGCAAAATCTTTTGTTTTAGTGCCCTGTGTTAAATAGTTATCCCTTTAAAAATTAATGTTAAAGTCCATTTCTTTTAAATATTTTTCATCCATTCACTCTCTATGTCAAATAGAGACTCATCAATTTATTTTCTTTTGGTGGGTTTTTTTGTGGGTAAAACTACACTTGCAAATGTTTTTTTATGTGTAAAATCCTATGTATTTTTATCTCTATACCTCTGAACAATCACTTACACTTTTCTGTGTTGGTCATTGTTATAGAAAATCTATTGGTTTTTTGTACACCCATATTGTATAAAAACCTTCGATATTAGTTTAAAAACAAAAGAAAAGAAGTTTTACATCAGAATAAAGATAACTAACACACGGCATTTTAATGCGTAAAAAAATATTATTGAATATACGGGGTGTTTAAAATTTCATGTCAAAGTTTTTACAAAAAGCTAAAACTTTGATTTTAGCTTAAATGGAACACCATGTATTTTTAATCTACTACGTAACGAATATTTTACTAAATAATATATACAGTATGCCCGATTATTCCCTTAAAAGTATTTTACATTATTTCTGCTATACAGTTTGTCTAGATACTTATATACAGGGTGTTAATGAATTGCAGGGACTTCTAGGGCTTAAAGTATACATGAAAACAAACATTTTTTGTTATTAAATGTATGATTAAAAGTGTTTCCTTTCAGAGATAGAGCTTCTCAAAGATTCTTTAAAAAGCGCCTAAATGTAGGCAACTCAATTTACTACCTACTATTTGTTTCCATAACAACGAAAATTAATACAGGATAAATAAAGCCCTCTTTCACAATTTGCAATTTCATTTTTTCATTTTTTCACTTTTCTTGCATTCGTTTCTTTCTGTACCTATTATAATTCGTTTTTTTTCGTTCTGTTGATAATTATTTTCCGAATAGGAATCATCCCATCGCACAAGGCCTTTAGTGTAGTTTCACGTCGGCTGCGGGAGGAAGGTACATTTGTTGTCAACAGGCACAAATGTGGAGCTACCAGAACAAGGCGAACGGTGGATTTTGAGGAAGAAGTTTTGGAGAGAGTGGCTGAAAATCCTACTACTAGTTCAAGAGCCGTAACTCATGAAATGGGGTGACGCATGTTTCAGTATGGGGGGTACTACATGAGCAGCAGCTACATCCGTACCATCCACAGAAGGTATAAGTCATGGTTCAAGCAGATTTTTCCAGAAGGGTAGAATTTTGCTAGGAATTTCCGCGGCGGTGTAATGAGGATCCAGAATTCCAAGTAAACGTTCTGTTTAGTGACGAGGCATCTTTTACGAAAGAAGGAATATTCAACAGTAGAAACAGCCAGATTTGGGACGATGAAAATCCCCATGCTGTGGTTCAAAAAGGATACCAGTGAACATTTGGGCCGCGATGGTTGGCGATAGACTCATTGACCATATGTGCTACCCCAAAGGTTAACAGGAGCAATTTATTTAAATTTCTTGCGCCATGTCCTGTCTGAACTTTTGGAAGATGTTCCACCTCAAAAGTGGCTGCAGCACGATGGTGCGCCTCCTCATTTTTTGGCGGAAGTCAGGGAATTTTTAAATAATACTTTTCCCAACAGATTTGTTTTTGTGGGGTTATGTTAAAACGTTAGTGTATGGTACCCCAGTTGAAACTGTAGAAGAACTTACGGCGCGTGTTCTTGCTGCATGTGAGGAAGGAAGTTCAACAAACTCCTGGTATATTTGGAGCGGTTCGCAGGAATGTACTTCGTAGATGTGCTTAGTGTGTAGAAGCTGGGGGGCGACATTTTGAACGTTTACTATAATTTTGTTAATTTTTGAATTAGTTATTGTAAATTTTTCAAATAGTTGATTTTTGCTTTGTAATTTTGGTTTTTTCTATTGCTTAGTTTTGAAACAGTTTGTTAATTAATTTATTTAAAATTTAATTTGAATTTGAAAAGTGGGAAAGAATGGAAACAAATAGTAGGTAGTAAATTGAGTTGCCTACATTTAGGCGCTTCTTAAAGAATCTTTGAGAAGCTCTATCCCTGAAAGGAAACACTTTCGACCATACATTTATTAACAAAAAAATGTTTGTTTTTATGTATACTTTAAGCCCTACAAGTTTGTCCCTGCAATTCATTAACACCCTGTATACGAAAGCAAGTATTTTGTCAACAGTAGTTGCCATGTACAGATCGCGTTGTTTTATATAACATTTGAAGATGAAAGTTTATTATCTCTCCCTAATTTGGAATTGATTGCTTTACTATTTCCGCATAAACAGAGCCTTAAAATATTCATATATGTATTAATCTAATCCTCTAAACTGAGAAATTACCCTCTATGAAATTTGGTACACTTCAGCAACTGTCTATATAAATACTGATTAAGTACTAAATATTGCATATAACCCCATTACTACTCATTTAACAAAACAATTTCATTAAGGAAACGGTTGAAATCAAAATCACCTATGTTCTACAATAGCCAATTTTTATCTAAATCTGTTCAAATAAAACAATTAACTGTAGTTCAATCAAAACCTTCTAACCAAAGGGACAAAGGAGCGAAAACATTTGGACAGTAGTGTTGAAAAGTACAAAGGAAAAATATATACAATAAATTGTTAAAAATGGTATCATTGAAACCAATTAGCAAGAATTTTTTTAGTAAAACTATGAATACTTATCTGTCTGTATTGTGGGCTTCAAAATTCCGACTCCACCACTGGCAGTTTTGGTAATTTTTTTTCCGATTCCAACTGACGAAGGAAACAAGTGATAAGGATAACAATAGCCGAGTGCAGCTAGTGTCCACCAAAGATATATTCGAAACGACGTTGCTGCTGTTAGACTACGTTGTTTATTGAAATAAACGCTTATATTACCAACATATCAATAGCGCAGTAACAGATTTTTTGCAGTATTAATAGATAAAATTGTATCAACAATGTAATAATTTATGCTGCAGTTATCAAAGGGTACCCACAAATTTGCATTCCATAAATCAAGTCTGGCTAAACAGTAATATTGTAGACTTTCCATGAACAGCATGGACTTAATTTTGTTCATAAAAATTCACTGATAATCGCAGCAATATCAGAACGAAAAAAACTGCAAGAGTTAAAGACAAACAGCTGCATATTAACCATGCCATTTGAAAATTAGCACATCTAAACAATGAATTGCATCTTAACTATTACACGTTCCACCTTCCAGGAGTGTTTTTCTATCATAAATGTGTTTTTAAAGTGAGAGTGAACAAAACCAAAAGAAAGTGGCAAAAAGCAATGACCTCGCGGGTTTCTAAGCGCCAGAACAGCCTTGAGTTACAACGAACCTCAATGAAGTACACCTTAAAGTGTAACTGCCACCTGAAGAGCAATGACCTTTCCGAGTTTTATGTTAAAACACGTCTCAGCAGGGAAACTCGATTAAGAACTTTATTATTTACATATCAATGGAATTTAGTTGGATGTGCGGTTGGTAATGCAATTAAAATGCCAGCTTCTGTATAAAATTAAATATTCTTTGATTTTATTATGCAATGTTACTGCTCGGAATATCTTTTTCCCTCATATTTTGTACTAAAAAATTGCAAAGGGCAAATTTGAGGGTACTCTTTGAAAATTATGGCATAAAAATAATATTGTTGATACAATTTTTAGTTATAATACAGCATATCCTGGTAATTTAGGTTCTATGTTTAAGCAAACAAAGAATAATCTAGAAGAAGCGACGTCATTTCGAATACGTCTCTGGCAGACACTACCTGCACTCGGCGATTGTTATCCTTATCGCTTGTTTCTCTTATCAATTGGAAGCAGAGAAACATTTACAAAAAATTCCAGTGGCGGAGGCTGAATTTTGATGCGCACAATGCTGATAGAAATTCATAATTTTGCCAAAGAAATTGATGACATTAAAAGTTTAGTAGTTTAATGAAGGTATATTTCTTTTTGGGTTTTCAGCAAACATTAAATCGTATCATTGAAAAACATTGTTATTGAGAGTAATCTCACTGCACCATTCCAAATGTTTTCTTCAATGGGTTACCACCTTGTGGATATCCTAATAATCTAAACCTATGTTTGACCAAACAAAGTATATACATATAATCTAAAAGGAGCGACATCATTTCGGAAACATCTCTGGCAGACAGTATAGTTCTTACGATGAGCATTTTTCAGTTTCGGATTGGCGCTTTATTTGCACAGCACAAACTGACGGCATTTCTGTCTTTGTTAGTTGTTTGCAGATTCATATTTCCGACAAAGACGCAGGTCGTAGTGACATCTGCGAACGAAACAACACCAACATTGTACGTGTGACGTATTCTGTCGGCTGACACGTTCAGTACAAAGAAACGGAGATAATTGAAGAATGTCGCCCTGATGCAGCCAAAAGTCACTACTTAAATCTGTTTCTAGCAGTATTTAAATGTTTTGGAGGTTTATATGGCAATATTTTATTTACAATGTTGTTTATTGCTGAAATTTATTTTATACGCTTTGGGAACATTTGTTTTTGCTGGAAAAAAATTGTTCTGTAGATATCCCGGTTTGTTTTGGTTTGTGGAAATTGGTATTAAGAGCTTGAAGATAAGTTAATAGCATTTTTGTTATACAGCCATTAAAAGGTAGTTACAGTTACTCTAATATATTCTTGAAAATGGTAAATGGTAAAACAGGCGTAAACAGTATGAGTAGAATATACAATAATTTAATATCGAAACTGCACATTGAATACCACCAAGAGCAACTGAATTAAATATATGACTATCTAATGCCGTTTACATCAGAATCTGAATCATCACTAAAGAAGTCTTCATCGCTATCATCACCATTGTTGGTGGTTCAATTTCGTCTAATTTTACACACAGCCCTTCGGTCCACGTGTGTCGACAAAATCAAACACAAATATAAATGAAATATTATTATTGGGAACCGAACAATGGCTATATAACATAAATGCTATTAACTTATCTTCAACCTCTTAATACCAATTTCCACAAACCAAAACAAACTGGGATATCTACAGAACTATTTCCCAGGAAAAACAAAGGTTCCCAAAGTCTATAAAATAAATTTCAGCAATAAACAACATTGTAAATAATAACTCTTAGGTAACTTTAGAAAATAAAATATTGCCATATATACCTCCAAAACATTTTAAATACTGCTGGAAACAGATTTAAATAGTGATGTTTGGCTGCATCAGGGCGTCATTCTTCAAGTATCTCCGTTTCTTTCTACTGAACGTGTCAGCCGACAGAATACTTCACACGTATAGTGTTGGTGTTGTTTCGTTCGCAGATGTCACTACGACCTACGTCTTTGTCGGAAATATGAATCTGCACGCAACTAACAAAGACAGAAATGCGATCAGTTTCTGCAAATGCAATACTCATCGTAAGAACTATACCTGTACTCGACAATTGATATCTTTATCACCCATTTCTTTTGTCAGTTGGAATCAGCAAAGAATTAGTACTAAAAATTCCAGTAGTGGAAGCTGAATTTTGAAGCACACAATGCAGATACTCATAGTTTTGCTAATGAAATTGTTTCTAGTGATAACATTACAAGCTCAGTAGTTTAATAAAGTTAATTTTTGCTAGTACTCTTAACTGCAACATTCCAAATGTTTTCACCAAAAGATTTTGATTCAACTATAATACATTAATATCTTCCAACATTAGACATTTGCACCTTTTTTAGTAGCATGTAATCCAAGAACTTTCGAAATCAAAACAACATTTAGCACTCTCGATCAAACTTTCACCAGAAACGTAAATTGTGATAAATTAGAAAACAATCATTTTCTGTTCCACTCTAATTCCCCCTAGACACCCAAAAAACAAAAGAGCATCAATCTCAAGCCCGTCAACCGCTGCAAAAACAAAAGCGGTTAATTGTCCGAAGTTTAAAACAAAAGACAACTCGTGTTTTGGCTTTGGCCACCTAGCTGACAGCAGAGGTCTCATAAAAATAAAGCGCTTTGCTTATTAGTTCCTGGGACCAATTTTGACAGATGCATTGTTTCTGGACAAACAAAATTTCTCCGCTTGTAAACAGAAATAATTCGCGAACCGGCTCCGGGTAGCACGGTCCAAAAATAGACAGACTGCAAGCAGACAGGAGATGCACAGTAGCACGTCATGGTTGCATTCTTTACTTTTTAGCGCCACTCTTAAGCGGCGTATCGTGTATCTCGACACCTGTTGAGCAATCCAATTTTAAACTTGGGTGCACACCCAGAAGGCAATCATGTATCAACACAGAACTCTTTTGGCCGTTAAAGCGACCAAGAATTTAAAATAAACCGGTAGATAACAAAACTGGTCTAACGACATCGCGACCTGAAAAATATGGAGTTGTTTACACCCAGGGCTCTTCACTGACCAACCAGCAGATAGCAATGATCTTGTCTCTACGAGCAAATGTGTGTGAGATTCTATATTTAAAACTCCGATGGCAAAAACACTGATAAATGTGCTTGCTTGCTACTGTGCAGGATGAAAAAGCGTCTTTGACATGTGTTATAAAATCACAGCCGAGGGATTTGTCTAAAAAAATATGTTAAGTAACTTTTATTGAAATGAATTTGAGGTTTCTCAACTTTTCCATTTCATTCTATATGAACTAGAAAGTTTTAGACATATCGAAAAAATGTTTTCAAGATGGTGATATAAGAGAATGGAATTGCCGTAGAAGAACGTAACAATCTTGAAGCAAGTGAAACTTGAACTTGCAAAATGGTCAAACTAAGAAAATAAGGACGCCATGGGTGACATGCTTGTTTACGCCATTCACCACCTTGATATGGCATTATCTTATCACCAGCAATGCTTGCAGATGTTGCTATCGTAGTGCTATTCTCAATCTTGACCTACAACATTTTATCAGATCTGAGAGCTCAACATAATTATCCAAGCAAAACAAGCTGTAGACGATTTCGTAATATTTTGGGTGCATGTTTGAAAATAAATTGACCTAATTTTAGTCTTAAAAAAGTTAATCTGTAAGCAGAGCATCCATTCTACAACCTGCATGCGTTTAAGCTTTGCTTTAGAAACAAAGCAATTCAAAGAACAATCTATTTACTTCAAAGACAATAATGTAAATTTTAAATTAAAATCAATTAACTGCAAAACAGCAATTAAAAATAATAGCCCATAAACGTTTAAAAATAAACTAGACATTTTTCGTATATTTTGAAGAACATACTGTACAATACCAAATACATTCGCAATTTTAGGACGAAATCTTTACTTATTACAGAACAACAGAATAAGTTTATCGACTAATAATCATTTAAATTTAAACAACTATGAAAAACAAAATTAATCTTTTAGGTTAATATACACATAACCTTAAAGCCCGTCATTTGTCAGCTATCAAATGCACATAATATTATCAATTTAAAGCACAATATATTATCATAGTTAATCTTGGAAACTGATACATAAAATGTTTTAATAAAATTCAAAAATTATAATATTAAACATTTTAACCAATGCGCAACAAATATGTATATAAAGTGATCCAACAATGTGAGGACGGGCAATTTAACTATAAGAATGATGTTATCCACATATACGGAGTGTAAAAACTTTTTCGTTGGTGAGCGTATTTTGAGTAACAAATGGCCAGTAAACATACGCCTTATTCTAATTAATCAGGAAACTATAGGAGATCGAAGTTTTAATGGCTGAATTAATTCACAGCCTTAATACGAACTGTTCGAGAAAACATTTATAACATCGGTTGCTTAAAATCGAACTTTTAAACGATCGCAGAACAATAAGGCTTTTTAAAGGAATATGGTTCATGGGATATTAGACGATTCTTCGTGTAATACTCAACAATGCATGCGGTATCAACATGATGGTGCTCTGCTCTATTACGAAAGACAAATGCAATCTCCATTATCTTAATAGATGGGGAAGAAGGATTCCGCCATGCGGCCTCCAAAATCGCCAGATTTAAAAAGGCCGGATTTTTATCTTTGGTGGTGTCTACAGCAGTTGGAGTACAGTGGAGATAAAAGCATTAATGACTCAATTATTTCACAGTTGCTTAAAATCGAACTTTTGAATGATCGCAAGCTTTTTAAATAATAGTATTCATGGGATATTAAAAGATGCTTCACTTAACATTCAACAAGGCATGTGGTATCAGCATGATGGTGCTCCGCACCTTAAGGAAGGCAAATTAGTTCACGGTTAAATCTTCAGTATCCCGATAGATGGATTAGATATGCGAGTCCGTCGTATGGCCTCCGATATCTCCAGATTTAAATCCTCTGGATTTTTATTTTTAGAGGCATATAAAACAGCTGGAGTACAGTGTTAATATAATACTTATGGATAATTCCATGATAGATCCGTCAATACGTCAAATAAAATTCGCAATAACAATGTAATGTTTTGAATGCATGATTTGTCTGTTTCAGACCTGTCTTCAAGTCCAAGGAACACGTTTTGACCATTTAATATAAGAATTAAATGTTTTCATTTTGTGTTTTATATACTTTGTTTTATTTTGTTAAAGGCCGCTAGATATTACGGTTTTTTAAATTAATTATATCCCAACACCGAATAGGTAGAAGGGAATTTGATTATAATAATAATAATAAATTAATTATTACACTAAAACTTTGATCTCCTGTAGGTGCGCAATTATGTAAAATACTTTTTTACACCAATATAAATTATATTTATTATTATTATTATTATTAATCAGATTTATATAGACTCAAAAGCTGCAGATACTAAACATATTTTGTTTCTTTTCTTTGAGTGCTTTAGTATTGCGCATTTTAAAGTACCACATACATAGAGGACCTACAGCTTAGCATGGGCTCCGAACCACGGAAACTGTAAACAATTGTATTCCAGATTTTGCTTCAACAAGACGTATTTCTGAATTTTTAGAAAAATATTTTTGAACAGGGCTAGAAGCAGTTTTAATAATTTTTAGGCCAAATAAACGGCTCGTAAACGTGCCTCTACGACCTATTTCGAAAATTCTATTTGGTTACGTGGAACATGTTTATTTTTGCAATAACAGTATTCAAATGGGCATTATTGTAAAGGAAAATTTACTTGCACATAATATTGCTTCCATGTTTTAGTACGGTAAACCCAAAACTAAATATGAAATCAGCTTGCTCCTATTTTTAACCCCCCCCCCCCCCATACAGTGAATATTATTGAAAGTATGGGAAAAAACAGGCGAAATATTTTGAACTCCGATGACATAAAACTAAATTCTTAATACATATTTGAAATTTAAATGTTTGAAAATAAATATGTTATATAAATAGCACCTACATATTATTAATTATGTAACCATTAATTACTTTGGTGAACTAAAATAAATGTTTTTATGGCGGAAGCTGTATTAGAAAATAAAATGTATTACTTATATCACCGTGTAAAATTTGTTATGACAATTGCGTTTATTTTATGACTTGAGAATAAAATGACTTAAAATTTTATGACTATGACATAAATTTGACATTTTAGAATTATGACCTTTATAATTTGACATATTTTATAGATTTTGGGAGTTCTCACATTTCTCTAACTTTCCACGATCAACCTACCAAAAGCAAACTTTAAAATTACAATTCCACCGAAATTACAGAAATTTTTAATGAAATCAACGAACCGGCATCCTTGACCCCTTTTACATTACGCTACACCCATGGACCTAAAAGTTAATTAACTTCTCGACTAAATTTAGAAGTATTATTCAGCACTCCCACTACCCAACATCCTCCTCCATTCCACCCCATCATCCCACCTTCCACCCCTTAGAAAATCAATCAGCGGAGTTTTTGCTTCCTACACGAAAGATCTCTGAAAATGTCTTTATGTGATTTCGCGCCCCACGTAGAGGCAGTCGCGTGCCACAAGCGGGGGTGTCGAATGGCAGTGGCGCGAAGACCTAAGGGGGCAATGACCCGCAGCATCCACGCGCTTCGGGATCCGTGGATCGATGGCACTTCCACACCCGCCATGCTGAATCGGCGTACCGGCGTACGTTACCCCATGCCGCATGCAGTGCACGTCCTGCCCCAACGCACCTTAAAATGGGGCCAAATAATTAGCCGCTCTTTGCATTATCAGTTCTTCTGCGAAGATATACGGGATTCCCCTGGCTTATGATAAGGAGATTGTGTTTTATCAATTTTTTCCAACCAAACAGTTGAATTTTGGAGGGATAATTGAATGTGGTAAAATCATGGTCATTGCAACTGTTGGGAAACATGTTGGAATTTTGTAACAAACAAGTCAGCAATCTTGGTTGTGCATGTCTTAATAAAAAACAACAATAAAATGTTTAAATTGTCACACAAAACGTGTAAGGCACTAATATTAAATACAAACAATTACACTGAAATTTCGAGGAAAAATTGCTTTATGAATCATAAATTAACGATTAGATACTGTAATGTAGGGAAATCTTACCTAACAAAAGAACTAAAAAAATGCATAATGTTATACTTGCATGCATCGGAATTTGTTGATAAGCATTGATAACGCTATACGTTAATCAGGTATCAATTATCTTCACGACGAAACAATAATTAGAGAAAGAACGACCTGGTACGAAGAAATGGTCGTGAGGTACTTTCTATTTTACTTCATTTGCAAATTGTGTCAAGATCGCATAAAAATTTTTGGAAAAAGCTTAAGGGTTGTACCGAAAATTTAATAAGCACCAACAATTCGGGTAGAATAAATTAAATTCGCAAAAGCTAAATTGGGGCACTCTTCAACACGTGTGCTTCTGTGGGTGCTGATTGTCTACGTGCAAAATGCCTGATCAACCTCGAATCAAAATGTCTGGAGCTCCAACGAAAAACAAGTCCCGGAAAGGCCCCAGGATAGTGTAGACGCCGTTTTCACAGAATGTCATCGTGAATTATCGCAATGAAGGTGTAAAAATTTCGAAAACACCCTGACCTGATTCGTATCGTTTTAATGTACGACTGCAACGCTTCTATAGCCGATGAGACGCCACCAAATTTTAGCCCATTTCTAAATTAACTACGTGGTAATTCGAAATGACATTCCTGTACAACACGAGGCACGATCATAGCAATGCATTTTCAATATATATCATGTTACAATTTTACGTATTTTTAGAGAAATTTGAAAATTAAGAGAGACATTCCACTTACCAATATAACACAGGTGACGGCTGTTACACTGATACAAATAATGCGCACCTCTTTGCGCATCAGTGGCTGTTTTAAAAAGAAGTTTCACTAATATACAATAATTTTAATCATTTGTCCATTACAAAACTTAGTTTTATAACTTAAATAATATTTAAGTACTGTCTTCTTAAGACGCTTTATTTTGTATCCACGAAATTCATAATCCGATCGTCATTTGATTAGCATTTCCGGAAAGTTCGTAATGGCCACAATTTGAATTTTACATAAGATCCAACAAAACTTTCCTCACTGGGTAATTCAGATTATCTTACTCCATAGTCTAACATTTTCTTTTATATTACATAAATAGTTAAAAATTACTATAAACGCGAAAATTTTAACAGTTTTCAATTAAATTCGTTAATTTCCAAGGGCCATCTACTAACGAACGATAGAACTATTAGTTACACAAAGCCACGCCTACCCAACAGTTTACAATTTTGAAGTAAAACAGCTGATTTAGCTGTCAAATGCTAAATCCAAAACAAGATAGCGATGGCGTCGTATCGGTCAGGATGCCACTAACCAAAGCTACTATATGAACTAAAGGTGCAATAGTAAAATGAAAAATATATCCTAGTTTAAAATATACAGTAGTTTGTAAAATTGTTTTTGTACATTGCAAGGCAGTGGCGTAGAAATCTATTTTTCTCCTATATTTTCACAGATACTGAACCATTTTATTTCCATGTCAACATGAAAATGTTGCTGTATAAGTACAGATAAACAAAATAAACATTATATAGTTGTGTCAGCCAATCAAGTAATGCACGTCATAGATCACATGATCAACGAGCAGCAGTGCCGGTATCATAAAATAAAAAAAATCGAGAATGTAATTAGTCATTGCAGGTTATTCTTTTACTTTTTTTATATATTCACTTTTTAAATTTAGTAGACAACAGTAGGTTACCACAAAGCCCATAGATTTTGATAACTTATTTCAAACGCGAACGAAATAATAATGGTCCACTTCTACCTTTAAATGCTGTCAGAGAGGTAATATTAACTTCTAAAACTAGAGTATGTTTTTATTTTAATAATTATTAGCTGCTGTGGTTTCTACTTGCTTTATATTAAATTAAAATGTAAATATTTGAGGTTATGTCGTTTGTTTGTTGTTCCACTTTAAACTGTTTCAATATAAATATACACATACACGGTTGTGACGTGCATTACCTGATTGGCTGGCACAACTATAGTAAAGATAGCAGCAACAGCTTATATTTCGAACGCAAAACAAAACATTCAACTTTAATTCTAACAAATTAGATCTATCTTACATTTTAACCATCTATATTACAAAAAACTATTATTCACACACACAGTTTATATAAAAAAAATATTACATTTAGAACTTTCCAAAAAAATATATTCTAATCTGATATTGGATTCTCGTAGTATTTGATCTTGCTAATAAATAAAAATACGGTTTCTCGTCATTTTCTTTTTAGATTATTTAAAGACATACAACTGTCGTAATTGTTCACAAAACAATTTAGAAAGATAGAATGATAGTTTATTTTTATTTTGAGTGGTGTAAACGTAGCTAATATTGAAAGTTTTTCTCTTCGGTGTGCTATTTTATGTACTTATTTTCAATCAATTCTGTTATGCAACAGCTAACCCCTTGCAGTTACGGGGAAGGAAGAATGGGGTTCCAGAGTTCCAACATACATTTTCACGTCCACGACCTGCTCTAGTTTTTTTTCGCTATGTCAGATAGTAGATAGTACTGTTTCTTAAAATTAGTCGTTGGGTAGACGAGTGGTCAACATACAGAAAAAAAATACATTGAAATACCAGGGTTTCCTAAAGAACTGTGGTCACTTTATAGAGGTAGTCATTTTTAGGTTGATGATGATTTGAAACAGCGAGATCAAGGACGCGGTTTTCCAAACAAGTCTATTTTTGTGCAATTGTACGCGAAGTAACAACTTCGCGTACGCCATGCAGGCCGTAAAATTTACTTTCGCGGCCGCTGTCATTAGCGACGGCCGTAAAAGTTACTTTCGCGGCCGCTGTCATAGCGACGGCCGTTAAACTGAATGTCATACATACATACATATTTATTTTGACACATGAGAATGGACAGTTTTTAGAAATTATTTTTTATTTATCTCATTTCCATGGTAACATGAAAGCCGCCCGTCTTTATATTTACGCCGAAAATTATAATTTTTTAAATTACATCGATAATTATTGAGGATTCTACACAATTGCACAAAAAATGTTGTGTATACTGCGGCCGCGTCATTCTTTAACGACCTCGAGGTTGCCTTGCCTCGGCCGCAAGCGGCCTCGGCGGCAATCTTCCTCTCGGTACGTTAAAGAATGATTTCGCGGCCTAAGTATACAAATAACTATTTTAGGTTACTTCAATTATATATAAGCAAAGTTAGTTGTTTAACATCAAACAATATTCTATTATTCTATTATATACCGAGTGATTCACGGGACGGTACGAGCCTACCATTCGAAAAATAGGCAACCCAAAATACATATCACAAGGTATCGCAATATCTAAAATTTTTATTGACAGTATTCTAAATCAGAGATGTTTGGCTTTTTACACTACAACTTTTAAATAAAGTAAGTGTAAACGTCAACAATAAAATCTTAATCTACGGCATTCGCCAAAGATGAAGATAACGTCAGATTTTTCTGCATTCGAATACATATTATACAAACTTTTCAGTTTTTGTAGAAACCGAGCATCATGTGTTCTTATATGTAAATCATAATTTAATATAATATCTTCATAATGTTAGTTAATTTTTAGGCTATTAACAAAATTAACAAGATTATGAAATAATAATGTTTTAGCAGACATTTCACATCCGCCAGATGACAATTTAGAAGAAAAAATACTTTTACCATTAATAAAAATAAGGCAAAACTTTTCATTCCGAGCCTTAGCGGTGTTGTTTGATAAAAGTTAAAGCACCGTTAGGTAATATTTTCATTGGGAAATACCATTATTTAAAAAAAAGCCTACACATGGTAATCTACTGGCCAACAAAAAAGAACATTTAGCAAGTATGCCAAAATGTTTTCTAAAATATAAAAAAACTAGAGTGTTCTCGACTGCACGGAAATAGCAGTGCAAAAATCCAAATGTTTAAAGTGCCGTATAAGAACCCATTCTTATTATAAAAGTAAACACACTATTAAATTTAGGCGTTACTCCTGCGGGGTCCGTTAATTACCTTAGTCCAGCATATGACGGAAGAACATCTGACAAAGCCATTTTCAATAACGAAAATGTAATTGATCTTCTTCAGCCTTTTCACGAGGCAATTATGTAGGACAAAAGGTTTGCTATAGTAGAAGAATGTGAAAGTAAGGGCATCCAGCTCATTAGGCCTCCTTCTACTATGGGTCGGTGTGTGCCTTGTAGGTACGTAAATACGTCGGTATATGACACAGACATATTAAAATTACCAAACTTTTCGCGTTGAAAATCACTCGACTACCCGTACAAACACAGACAACTAAATGTTTTCTACAATATCTTCCCTACTACGCGGCCATATTGCAATTAGTAGTAGCGCCCTCTATAGTCAGCTGCGAAGGCGAATTGTCACTGCTTTTTTTTTGAAAGCAAAAATTAAAATTACCATATACCACAGTGCAGCAGTTATTATAGCACTGGAATTGCAAAGCACCATTTAAATAAAAATAAAAAAATTTTTGCGAGCTTAGAATGTAGCTATAAGAACTAATAAAATTATCACAACAAACATTTTGTTATGCAGTAAACATTCTGTATAGAGCGATTATGTTTGATTTCGTAAGTATAGCTTTCGCATTGTATTTTAATTCCTAATTCGAGTGTTTATTTTGTGTGATTGATCAGTAATTTTCGCCGTTTGCACACAGAACGCACCAACGGCATGCTCATTTGTGCCGTTTAAAATCACATGGTCGGTCTTTAGCACCAATTCTTCTTCGTTTATTGGTCGAATGACTACACCAATGTACCGACCACTTTCATTCAAACATACTGAAATTTTTAATAGTAAAATATCAACATTCGCTTATGTAAGCTAACATCCACCAATGAACTTCATCCTGTTTACGCCGGCCATTTAAAAATTTAATTGCGCCATCTATATTCGCTGCCATTTCCCAATTCTAATTTGATATCCTATTTATTCGAAGATTTAGTTGCGCTGGAAGCTCGGGCTTCCCCAGTTTCTGCGACAATACGCCTCTGTTAAGAAGATATACATACGATTGTATCTTTTGAAACGTGAGAAGACGACACTCTTATATCATGTGGTTTTCAGAGAATTAGTATTTGTGTCAATTACTGCTATTGTGTAATCTCATTTCTCAGATAAAGCTATTGTGCGTCAGAAAAAAATAAATATATATGTATAATCCAAGCAGAAATTTGGTGAGTGGCAGCCTGGCTAATGCGGTTGCTGTATTATATTTACACGCATAAAATAAAGCTGTCATGCTGATTGTGAAGGTTGAAAATAAACCACCAAAAAAATATTTTACAGCAGTTTAAAAATACTTAAGAGTCGTCTCGAAATGGCAAATATTTCCAGCACAACAAACAGTCAAAATTTTAAGGTTGTCTTGTTGGGTGAAGGTTGTGTGGGCAAAACCAGCTTAGTTCTAAGATATGTAGAAGATAAGTTTAACAGCAATCATATTAGCACCGTGCAGGTATTACCCTTTGATTTACACCGCGTATTCTATTAATTAATCCAGAACTTGCAGGCTTCCTTCTTGAACAAAAAGTTAAATATCGAAGGTAAGCGAGTAAACCTTGCGATATGGGACACAGCCGGACAGGAGAAGTTCCATGCATTAGGCCCCATTTATTATAGGTCATCCAATGGAGCTGTCTTGGTTTACGATATAACCGACGAGGACTCTTTTCAACGAATCAAAAGTTGGGTTAAAGAGCTCCGGAAAATGTTGGGGACTGATATTTGCCTTGTGATTGTGGGAAATAAGACTGATCTTGAAAAGGATAGGCATGTTAGTGTAGAAGAAGCAGAGACGTAAGTACTAAATATCAGGGAAAGTGATTGTAGAAGAAGCTACAAACGAATGTTTGTTTTCATTTTGTGATTGTTGCAATTAATCGATGGATTTTTTTAGATATGCTACAAAAGTAGGAGCATTGCATTTTCAAACCTCTGCCAAACAAAACCAAGGTATCGAAGAAATGTTCTTGACTTTAACACAGAAAATGTTAGAAAGAGTAGCTGAACAAGAATCCCAAAATAATACCCTTACCCGGCAGAACTCGCAAAGGAGAAACGTATTAGTGGTGGAAGATGATCAGGTTCCTCCACCCCCATCAAAGCACTGCTGTGGTAGTTCATAAATGCGCAACAGGTAGCTTAGTTTCCCTGGTTGATCATAGAAACATTTTACCACATTAACATGCTCCGAATTGCAAAATAACTGAAGTATTAAATATGCTACTTGATAAAGTTTTGAGAAATTTTAAATATATACGTTGGTTGTAACTAAATATGTAATTGTAACAACAGATCAAAATTTATGTGATTATATTGAGTGTTTGAATTTGTGTATTGCATTTTTATTATATATATAGAGTATATATCTCTTTCTTTCCTTCTTTTATGTTATACACATGGTGTTTCAAATAATGTGTTTAATATTTCGGCTTTGGTATTAAATGTATTTTAGTACATCTAACACGATCACTAAAATTGTGTTCAACAAATATAACCTTGGTAACCATTTAAATATTTAATGTGTTGCCTGTTTTGAATACTTACAGAATATGTCTGTATTATCAAAGTTTGCATTTCATCTTAAAAAATTTTGATATATTGATAAAATATCTAAACTCCTTGCAAAAACCTAAAGTGGCTTATTAGTTCATCCTAAAATCTGTTTGTTTATTAAGTATGCCATTCTTAAAAAAGCCAAAGTTGTTCCTTAATTTTTTTATTCTTACATTAGACTAAAAGTTATTAAATGAAAAATCTTAATAAGCCTAAAGTTATTTATTAGATTTATCAGTGACCTGATTCAAAGCCAGCGAATAGAATAAGTAAATTTTTTGCAACTGTATCTTTCATAGTTCTTCTATCCTTTTTAATACTATTGAAATACTGGGGTATTACCATTACAATCATATTTATTTAATAGTTAAAAATTGTTATATTTTATTGTTTCAATTGTTAAATTAAAGATGTTCCTTAACGACATGTAACATAAATCTGTATCTTCCATCAAGTTTAGATATAATTTAATGAAATATATTTCATTTGTTTGGTGTAATGAACACCAAAAACTTTTTTTCGTGTTTGTTGTGTTGGTAATTTTTTTTACATTCCATTGTGTAATCTTTAGTGCTGCTTTCATTTTCAGTAATTTTCCATCCACAGTTCTAGATTTGTTTTTAATTTAATTGTATTTTGTTGCTTATTTTAATAAAAAGTGATCAAGTATGCTGCCATTTCTGTGATACACCTCATATAATATTCAGGTTGTTTACATTAATATCTGTAAATTAGATCCAAACTATTTTGAGCCGCTCTTTTTAAATTTTATCGGAGGGCAATTCAAGAATATGAAAACGTAATTTTGAATCCAGTGGAGATATACACGCAATTTTTTTCAACAATGACTAAAAAGCTACAATTTCATTTTTGAAAGTAAAATGCTGTTGTGGATGTTATTGATTCTAGAAACAAAAAAATAAGTTGGACTTTATTCTGAAAGTTTTGTTCTGTTTAGCTTGGTATCAAAAAATTAGACTTAATATTATATGGCATTGATTTATTTTTTAATTGGTATAAAGTCCAAGATTATTTTCACCAACGACTGGACTTTATATATACAGTGCGGTCGTAAAATGTCCTCCCCCCCCCTAACATTTGAACGACTTTATATTTCTTCACAAAATTTTGTGTGCTTTAATGGGAGGGTAAATATGACTTTTTAGCCCATATTTACATTTTACAAAACTTTCAAAATGGCGGCTAGGCGCCATCTTGAACTATTTTTTTAATGGCAATCGGGTCGACCTCATTTGAAAGGTATTTTAATTCTGCGTCTGATCCTTGAATTTCATAAAAAAATATTCATCCAGAAAAAAATGACAGATGATTGAAAATAACAAGTTTATGGAAAAAAAGAATTAAAGCAAAAAAGCTATGCTTTCGAAATGTTCACCATTGAAGAATCAAGAAGAAAAAGATTCTAAAACACAACAAAAACGGAATAGTAATACTATTTTAATAAATGTTCAAAGTGTGCTCCTCGAACTTCTTGGCAATAGAAAAACCTATTTAATATCTCTTCCTGTACTTTCTAGAAAGTTTCAACTCTGATATTTGCACAAGCCTCTGTTATTTTTCGTCGTAAATCCAAAAGAGAATCGGGTTCTGTTTGAAAAACTTTCGATTTAAGATACCCCCCACAAAAAAAGTCCAACAGACTCAAGTCAGGGGATCGCGGAGGCCATTCTATTGGACCACGACGACCAATCCATCGTTAAGGATGCGCTGTATCGAGATAATTGCGAGCTTGTCTGCTAAAATGCGGAGGAACGCCATCTTGCTGGAATATGATACCCATGTCAAATTCGTTTGGATAATTTTCTGCAATCTCAACTATCAACGGATGGATGAGGTTTTCCAGCATGTTCAAGTACAATTCCCCAGTAGGGTTTCCATCGATAAATAAGGGACCTACGATATGGTCGCTGAGTATTCCTACCCACACATTTAATTTTTGCTGACATTGGGTGTGATCTTGCCGGTAAACATGGGGATTTTCATCGCACCAATATCTTACATCTTGCCTGTTGACAATCCCCTTTAAAAAAAATATGCATTTGTCACTAAAACAGATATTGCGAAGATAGGATGGGTTTATTGCAATGCTTTGGGTGATGACCTCACAAAATTAAATGCGTCTATCCGGACCATCTTAAATCAACTGGTGTAAAATCTTCATTTTGTATGGATGGAACTTATGCCGTTTTAAAAACTTTTTGACAGTCGTCGCCGATACATCACATATCACAGCTACAAGTGAAGTTGATTGCTGAGAATGTACTACCATTTCACCGACTATCTGAATTTGTTTGTCTTCTGAAATTGCGTGTCGTCCAGGGTTTTTCCTGTTTTGCACACTTCTAGTGTCAAGAAATTTTTGCACAAGTTCTCTTAAATACTTACGCAGCGGCACTAGTCCAAATCGGACCTTGGCCTCCCCTATCCTCCTTAGCCATTCTTCCCACTCTTCTGCCAGTCGTCTCCAGTTCTTTGTACGCAGGATCTTAGTTACTTCTTCTGGTACGGTTGCACTCCACCTTTTCTGTGGTTGTCCTCTACTTTGTTTTCTTTCCGGATTTTGTTCTTCTACCCGTTTCGCTATGGCGTTTTCGTCCATCCTTCTTACATGGCCTGTTCATCGCAGTCGTCCTAAGCTTATATATGTCACTATATCTGCTTCTTTGAAATCTTCACATAGTTCATAGTTCCATTTTTTTCTCCATGTTTCGCCTTCTTTAATTGGTACCAGGATTTTCCTCAGCACTTTCCTTTCAAAAAGGCCTAGTCTCTCTTCGTTCCTCTGCGTTATTGTCCAGTGGCGGTTCGTGAGTTAAGAAAGAGGGTGGGCACAAGAAAAAACTTACCTATTTTTTGTACATAAAATCCATTCTCCCACTGACGAACTTTTTAAGGAGGCAAGAGTAATGGACTTAAAGCAACTACACTGTCAAACCATTCTTATATACAGCATAAAAAACAACATCTTTAGACCTTTAAAACATAGCATTAACACAAGGGCAAAGTGGAGGAAAGAAGTAGACCTGCCAAGAAAAGAAAAAGCTATTGGACAACGTTGTTTTGATTA
>JABXWE010013077.1:0-22956 GCA_014611495.1 Limonius californicus
AAACTAACTTAGGCTTGTCTCACACCAAAAGCGATGCGCCTCTAAGGCCTGTGAAAGCTTCATTATATATATACATATATATGTAGGATGCCGTTTGCCTATCAACTCTGCCGGATCTTCTCATTTTGGGTTGCGGTTATTGTTTCAAAATTAACATATTTATTAACGTTCATATGGTAAATTTGGGGACAAGAAAAAATTAGTGGAGATTTTCATTATTAGGTTTGATGAATATTGCATAGGTTTCCATATAGAATGTTACGTAAAAATGTATAGTAAGTGTTATAAATATTTTAATTCCATCGTTTCTATATAGCTTAAATTTTATAACCGATATTTTTAAATGGAATTAAACGAGTTTTTGAGCAAAAGGTATTATATTGAATAATTTTCCGCCTTTATGGTTTTTCGTTTGCTTCAAATAGTTGTATTAAGGAAGTCTTGTAAATTCTATACTGTATGATCACCAAAATGACTGTTAAAGGTGGAAAACACACATGTGTCTCCACTTAAGCCATACAGTACATAAATAATAGCTATCAAAGTATAGCTCTGTTGTTATAGCTATTGTCGAACTTTGAGCATCTAGGTATCAGTACATTGGAGTTTTCACTTCATATTTGAAAAGAAACAGAACATAAAAAATTGTGGAAACTACTAGTTGGATGGATTTAAGAAAATGCACATTGTAAGTACGATATATTTATGTTCACATTAAATCACAACATACGTGATACATGTAAATTATAATCCGTTATATCTCAAACTAATTGTATATTACCTAACACATTACGTTAGGTTGGATTCTAGTTTGTATTTATTATGTGCCAGATGTACGTTTCTTTATTCTTATTGCATTTCAGTTATGAAGCAGAAACTCCAATGTAATGATAACTACACCCCCTCACGACAGCGTGTGCTTTGGCACTTAATAATCTTGAAAGAACTTGTTTAGAATCCATCGAGGTCTGCTCAGTACCTAATTCAAATATTCATTTAAAACAGATCGGAAAGATTGAGAGACTTATGCTAAAACTGGAATCCCTGTGGATGTTATGGTATGCCTTCGGAAATAATTATTTTACGTTCTAGAATCTATAGCAGCGGCGGCCAACCTTTTTGGAGTGGGCCGAATTTAAAAAGTAAGTATGCCTGTCGGACGCAGACCTAAATGTTATGAACTACATATATACACCCACCCATTTTTGTTATTTATTGTAGACGACGGGAAATTGCCATGCGCGTTTGTTATACATCTGGGCCACCTAATTCTCCAAGGTTTCTGCTGCTTCTGACCGTTGTCGGGTAGGCGGCGCGGTCAATTTTTTGTGTACGGTTTTAAGGCGGTTATTATATAATTATTGAAGTTTTTCAAAGGTCTGTCTGTTAGACTTTTTGCTATGCTTTGATTACTGGGAGCGACTTCGATAAAGTTTTGTCTATCAGAAAGCCTTGCGAGCCACAGACTATTGCTTGGAGGGCGCATGCGGACTACGGGCCGCCCTGTTATATAGTAAACAACAACTATAGCTACTGAATTATAAGTTTAAAGCTGTTAAATAATGATAGTGATCGTTATAAGCAGCATGCATTAAGGAAGACACATGATTAGTTTTTCACTGTCTTCCTGAAAATGTTGTTGATAGTACTGTTTAAAACTTACTATTATGTATGGTCAGATTGACCACAATTTAAAGACAATAGACAAAACTGGGCATTGTTTATATATTGCATCCCCAATCCAATTCCAATTCATGGTTAAAGTAATGTAAAATTTGCAAGTAGATTTTCCAAGTGTCAAATTAGTAAAACCACGAACAAGAGACGATTGAGGTAACTAAGCAAAGTGACGAAAAAGGCATAGGAAGTATAAAGAACAACTAGTTTGCATAACAAAACCAAGATAACTAGCTACTTGTGTTAAGTATAAAAGCCCGGAAAAAATAAAGCAGGTTGGTAAATGCAAGGCAATTTTAGCCGGGAGTAGGAAATGCCCACATTAGTGTCAAGGCGAATTGTTTATAGAGTTACTTGCGAGCTTATTTGTTAAACAGAATAAATAACAACCAAACCTAAATTATTCGCAGCGAAGTCCCAAGAAGCGCGAAGGTTGGCTTCATAAATTAATTATTCACCTTTGTTATATTTAAAGGAATAATTTATTCGCAATTATTGTTCGTTCAACGTACCCAACCACAAATTTACGTAGGTAATTACATTAACATAAGCAAAATTAGGGGGACTCTGTGGTTTGTAGAAAACGCATGTATTTCTTTAACAATAACCAGGTGGAATGCAACATTAGAACAATGTTAGGGGAGGATTATAGAGTAACATGAAGCGGATAATTGTCAGAGATGTGTTTTAACCGTCAGTTGTAGAACAAAGCGTTTGTCAACAAAGTAAATGAAATTGCATTTGGAACGTATATAATCCAGGTTGATGTAATATTCAGAGTTCTGGCGGCTGGATGTCATCCTCTTTCAGAGAATCATGCGGTAAATAAATATTTTAGTTACGTAACTTCCCCAGAAATTCATGGTATGATCAAATGAGTTATTAATATATTTCATAAATTTCGCAAAATTTACTTGCAATACGTTTCTAAATAAACATTTACCCTTTATATTCTAGTAATGTTGAATTAGAAACACGTATCACGCACTGTGACAAACTGGCTTCCACTAGTACTGTAATAGAAAAGCTATTGAGGAGCTACCATCACGTTCTAAAATATCAGCAATATCTATTGTTCGGAATTCTCACTAGTTGCTTGGTTAAATGCAAAAGAGCTGCTAGAATGCTAGATTGATGTTTTGAAATATACATAGCATTCTAGAAGAATAGCATGCTAAGAGGCGCCTGCACGACAAATTCAGGTTTTTAAGTTGCAAAATTGGCATAAACATATTTCTAGAGACCATAAGTTATCTTTCATATTATTCAATCAAGAAAAATATGGATTATATCACGATTACAAGTAAAAGTTGCTTTAAGGTAGTTAAAAATAGTCGAAACCATTTTAATATAATCCCTTAACAGGTTTATTTGGAAAATAGATACAGTTGGACCAACCTTTTAATAGCGAATGTTAAGATATTGACTTAAAGATACGCTGCAAGTGTTAGGGTCGTTGCAGGTAGGCGATCAAGAACGTATTCAGTACAATTTGTGGTTGCATAATTAATATATTCATATCTTGGTGGAACTGATCATGTTTTTTGCTGATAATTACATTCAGTTATTACCGAAACCATTTTCACTAGCAACATGAATAATTATTATGCGCTTTCCTCTATAAGGTGGAACATCTATGAGGGTTTTTGTTGAATTACCAGTCCAACCATTTCTGATGACGTCAAGAGTATCATACCATGTTTCATCTAACCAAATTATTGATCGATTTTGCCTACGGTATAAATTAATCATCATTATCCAAGACCCTAAGAGTTATTGTAAATGCTCCGTGGTATGTCAGCAACTTGACACTGCATACTGATCTAGATATAGCAACGCTAGAAGAAGAGCGAACAAAAAGAAGTAACAAACACTTTCTGCGACTACAAGTCCACCCAAACATTCTTGCATCCAACCTACAACAGGATCCCCCACCAAGAAGACTCAAAATGAAGAAATGGCCCAGTGACCTCTTCTGTAACGGGATAACATCGCTGGATGGATTTCCCCCTCACGTCAATAACACATTAACTCATAGAACATTTATTGTAATTGGTTCTGACTGGTAATTTGCCATTAAACCAATTAAAAAAAAATTATCCATGCAGATATTTTCTTTATTATTGAATACTACCAGATCATCAAATCAATGTAATATGTAAACTTATGATAGATATAAATATGTTTACAGTAACTTAGTATCACTTCTGGTGTAACCGGAAGTGATGTCGATTTGTAAATAGATGGCTATATATTTTTATTGTATCTTATAAATGTACCTAAAAATAAATTTTATAATTGGGTCTTGCTTGCATATTCAAAACATTACATGTTATACGTTACCAATATTTAGATTTTCAAAAATTCATGAAAGGCCAGCTTTGAAAATGAATAGGAAACAGTCTTGAACCCTTTGTCAGGCGACAAAGGTAATTTATTTGAAAATTCCAAAATCTTCAGTAGTGTTCCGTATTTATACTTATTTCCTTTTTTGGAGAGCTAATCAGCGAAAACCCATACAATTAGTGTGATCACCCTTTATAACATTCTTTCAGTTTAATTTTTGCACTTCTATTAACGATTTCATACTTTTTTCAGGAGGTTAATTTTTTGTACACATATCTACATAGAAGCATTTTTAAAAATAGTTTTTTTTGTTTCCTAGAAGTCCAAAACAGATCCTATAGCCTGAATATTGATCTTCTCACGAAATCAACACTGTATAAAAAAGTAGAAGAGAGCGAAACGTGCTATGCTTGCAGTGAGAATTCTTATAGATTTACTACCGTGAGGTATGAGAAAATAGCAGCAAATTTTTCTATATAGCAATTTACTTTCGGCTTAGACCGCGTCGTCATTTGCGAACTACACCCAGCATTATCAGGTAAGGACCGACCTGTAGCCTGTCTGCCTTTACAAGCATTTGCTCTAGAAATTTGAGCAATATTTGTTCGTAGGCGCTGCCTACGTAAACAGGGCCGGGTGCTTATATTATTCAAACCTTGGGGCGGACAAGGATTTGATCTTGATGTATTTTGTTTGCGAGGACAATAATACTTAATAGGCTTGTGTCTGTTAGCTGTTTGTGAACCCATACAAACTTCTGAAACAAATGCTTGTAAAGGCAGACAAGCTACAGGTCGGGCCTTACCTGACAATGCTGGGTGTAGTTCCTAAATGACGACGCGGTCTAAGCCGAAAGTAAATTGTAATATTGACAGTTCGAGAAACCGCGAAAGCCTCAAAGAATATATTTTTCTATATAGTTGAAGACTCTTTACAGTTAAACGTGCAGTATTGCTAACTTTATTAAATATAGCAGCTACAATATTAATTAAATGAGAAATTTTTTAGTATGTTTTACGTTAAAGCACAAAAACAATCCGAAATAAGGCTATTTTTCTGTGAGATTATATACAAGTAAACTAAGAATAATTATGAAAACAACCAATGAATAGAATACAACGACAGAACCACAGCAAGGTGACGTGTGGCTAGCTCATCAGCCACTAAATCACCTCCACAATGCTCCAACTTGACTACGCCTCTCATTATTCAGCGGAAATATTTCGAAGACCCTTGGTTTTTAAATAAGCCTCGTATATAGTGAGCTTTGACATTTTAAATGGGTTGTTTCGAAAATGGCGTGAACCGAAATATTGAAATAACTATGCAACTATAAATTTACAAAACAAACTAATGAACAAGTTAACTATTTCTCATAAATAAAAAACTAGTAGTCATTAAAAAGGACGCTTGTTTCCAAAAACAAATTAGAAATGTTTAAATAATTCGTTCCATATAATAAAAATGTGTAAGGATTTTAATAAGGAAGTGTTCAATATTAACCTGACATACAATGCAGGCAATTATAATTAATTCTCTAACATACCTATAGCCCAGTAAAAATTCTTTTTACTTGTTATGTTCATTTTAAAATGTGCCGCTTTATAAGAATTAATTTCTTAATTTGTTTGCCGCTTCGTAAGAATTAATAACGTTATTTTAATTGCAGTCTTATTTTGGGTTACCGTTTCGCTATTTTGTTTTGGTTTTCTAAGTTTGAGCTATGTTGACAGTTCCCTTTTGTAGGCTCAAAATTACCGATTCTTGTTTTTCTTGCGCGCGACCTCAAGCACTTCCGAGAACTCACGTGTCCCTTATTCTACAACATTGCATCACATGTCGAAATATGGTGCAACCTTTCTGAGGGAATGAGGGGTCGTGTTGCGTTTTTCAAGCACTCAATTTTCGATCTCTGATGACTCTGGTACTCCGAAAATTCCATCAATCGGGGGCCGTAATTGCGTTAAGTGCTGCAGTGGGCAACAAGCTTGGGTCCGAGACGAACGTTCACGTAAAGCGGGTTTTCTTTCGCAGCACCTGTTAAATCAAGTATCGTACCGAATATAGCTTTAGGCAATTAGTATCATTTCGACAAAGTCAAGTCGGATTAATAGCAGTTTTGACAATGTAGCCTGATTACAGAACAATCAATTGTGATTGTTTATTGTCTCGATTTATTCGGATAAAAAGCTTCTGAACCCGTGAAAAGGTGATTGTTGGGATGAATGTGTTTTCCCAGGAGCGCACCTACCGACGTTTCGTTCCCCCCCTGATTTTCTGAGGCCTTCTACATTTTCCCGGACCGGCAAAGTACCCCCTTTTCAAGGTACCAGCATTTGGAAATCAACCCTCCCGGAATTGTGCCTGCCTCCTCCGAAATTCAACGTAAAGAACCAGTTTTTGTGTGCAGTGTAAAAGAAACATACTGGTGGTATATTTTTGGTACTTTTAGAAATGATAGCATAAAATTGAATAGTATATGCATATATGATAGTGATATGGAAACAATTTTTAACTTCTTCATCTTTTCCAGTCCACCATGAGCCTTATTCAGTCAAAGACTGCATCATCAAAATACTTACCGTCACAACGCGTACATTTTGTATCATCTTCAATGGCCGATTGCTTGTAAGGTTCCTAATAGGCGTCGTTGTCGTCTTATGAATCATTGCCCTCGGGTAATTTTTCATCGCCGCTAGGTATTATAAAAAGCATTTTTGTTTTTTTTTTCGTCACGAGTAAAAAATTTTTGATAATACTTCTTTGGCTAGCTATCTTCTTTCTTTTCTTTAGTGATTCCTTCAGTTTTCTACTGCAAAAATGCACCTTATTTATTAGTAAACAGTTTCTTATAGTTTCTTGGTACATCCAGTGTAACTACTCCGATGTTGATTTATTTAAACAATGTAAAGTTTAGTAAGATACCTGTGGAATACAAACAGTTGTAATGTGTGTAGCATATCTAGCTGTTACAAAATAAAGTAATCGCCCTGCATATTGGGGTCTCTAACAACTAACGTTCCTCCTGGCATCCTCGATATCTTTCTTTGCGATTTTTTCCATCACGTTCCTCTAAACGCCTTGCTAGACACTCTTCTTCTATTCCATCCGTCCATAGAATGCGTCGCCTGTCTCTTTGTCTTCTTTCCCTGGTTACCCATTCCCATACCTCTTTCGACCATCTTTTTTCGTCCATGTGCCTTACATGACCATACCATATAAACCTATTCTCGTCAATCATATCTATAATAATTGTTCGTTATATGTCAATTTTTTTTTAATCTGATCATTTGTCCTACGTTTCATACTTGACACTCTACAGCTTCTCCTTCCATAGTCCATCTGAATTGCTCTTATTCGACATTCATTTTTCTTATTTAGTTTCCACAATATGCAATACTTTCCATACATCACCCTTATATCTTCTACTTTATAAATAAAAAAACGCAGATGTTAAAAGTCGAAAACTAGCTAATAAAAATAATAGTACCGTAACACAGTACATCTTTTGGTCTACAACTCACCTAATTTTGGCACAATCTGTTGTTCAATTACGCTCTATACCGTTGAAAACTTCCTGTACTCACGATAACAGTTTTTTTGAATTTTTAGCTTAGGATATTTTGTTCAAGAGTTGTGTAAATCTCCACGCATACGCTGTAGTACATCCAGTTGTTGTTGATGTCGCTTACAGCATCACAGAAATTGTGGTATTCTATTTAACAAGCTTATTCTATATTACCGCATTCTTCTCATATATTTTTTTAATTTTATAAGCTGACTTCACCGAGGAAGGCGACTCAGCGGTAGAGCGTTTACCTTTCATTCGGGAGGTTTAGAGTTCAACTCCCTGTTGACCGTCTGTCCTACTCAGGTTTTTCGTGGCTTTCCTGGGCCATTTAAGTAAATGCCGGGACAGTATTATACACGAAATTCTATTATCCATATGACCTGGTCTTTTCCATCCTTACATTCCCGTTACTAGTTGACAAGGAGCTGAGGGCTCCGGTGCGGAACCCGACTCACCCCTATAACGACACACCCCTTTGTGGGGAATGAAACGATGGTGACTTTCCAAGTCAGTTGTTTTAATATTAAGAAGCTTTCAAATGTTTTCTTCTTCTCTCAAAGTTATTCCTATATGGATTCGTCGCCTTCAGCTTCCAACAATTTTTGCCTTTCCAATTTCCCGGCGTAAGGTCCTTTTATACCATTATTTTATTGATATGTGGCTTCCATTTTAGGAGAGGTCTCCCTCTCCTTCTGTTTCCTTTCAACGTACTCATACCATCTCAAAGTACGATTTTCTAGATTTCTCGTAATTGACGACCTGATTTCCATTTTTTTGCCATATTTTCTTCTTCACCATTCCTTTGTGGTAACTTGTAGGCATCTCCTTAGAAAATCGGGTTCAATTGTTCTTATTTTATCCCTTATTTGTTTCCTTTCTTAAGTTCTTACTCTATATACTTCCATGTAGTAGTTTTGCTGCTGCTTTTCCAATCCTAACAATATTATTTACGTCTTCTTCCACCGTACCTTTATTCGTGATGATAGCTCCTAGATATTTGTATGACCCACAGTGTTTAATGGTGTGGTCTTTTATCTGTATGTCGTTTTGGTTCTCTCCTATGCACATGTATTCTGTTTTGTCATAGTTTATTTTCATGCCCTTTTCCCCAAATTCCTCTCCTAGGAGGGCCATACGTTCCATATCTCTTTTTTGTTTCTGTAAAGATCACTTTGTCGTCTGCAAATAAAAGTGTTTACAGCTCTTTGTTTTCTATTCTTATTCCTCTCCCTTGACACTTACGACTCCACTCTTATATTATTTTGTTTACATACATATATTGTAATAATATATTTTGTTTATATAAGGAGAACGAAAAATAATTTAATTAAATTTAAAGGTTAAATAAGATTTTTAATTAGATTATCTTGCATACTGCAATCATATTTTTAATTGAATAATAACTTTTATAAATAATGTAAAATTTGGGTGCCAGGTATTAACTTAAAAATATAGCACGGTGAAGCTTTCGAGCATGGTTACTTTGTCACAGAAGTCGGTCCTATGGCGTTTTGGATTTCTAAGAGGAAATGCACATTTAAAATGTATTACCTAATACGCAGCGAACTTCAATTGGTTCTACACTTCAGCCAGTCTGCGTATTAACCTAAAAATGCCTTATAAAACACTTAAATAAAATTCGGACAATTTAAAATTTTATTTGGTGGTGTTTTCTTCTGTTCTCTGGTACTCTGGTGCTTCCTGAATAGGTACGTAATAATTAGTTTACCTTTTATTAGGCAATCTCTTCATCCAAAAGTAATTATTTTCTGCGGATCGTCGTTGACCTGCACAGCAGCCTCCTACGCAGCGTCCCAAATTCCGATGCGCAGCCAACAACTCTTCAAACTTTGAACAGGATCCACTTATTGAATATTAACTTTGTAAGTAAAACTACTTTACTCGTTCTTTAAGGAAACTCGTTTTTATAATTGTACAAAACAAATACTTTATCAACATAAGCAATATTAATTATTTTTAAATTTTTTAAGCAGATGAATAAATGCGTGTTTGCACACCGAATTACAAAATTGCTTTCCTTTTTTTTTATCAACACCTGTGTAGCAGCGGAGAAAAACTCTATAACAGCCATGTCCTAATTACACACAAATTACCATAGGATACTTGGATCAAATTACAATATTGAAATTCATATTTTGACAGATAAATAATTAATATAAAATGATCATATTTCGACTGTCCAATCTAGTTATGATTTATAAAACACACTATACATATTCGAAACCAACCTCTAAAACGCACTCTGCATTTCACGACAGTCTAAAACACATTTCCGCAAAATGTTCCGATAATGCAGCAAACTCCTTAATGACTTAATAAATATCAGAGTTAAGCTCGAGGCATTATATAGTACCTTTCTACATTTATTTCTTTGCATATATAAGCTTTTAAATAAAGAATCTTTTTTTGTTTTTATCAAAATACGAACTTGGCAGTGTATCCAACCATTAACGATTAACGGTGAGATTATACATCTTTGTTTAAGCCCTATAGTTATATCAATATTTTGAGACATTACTTTTTCGTTTTTAATTTTTGCTTTTACATTTGTGTACATCTTCTTCACTAGTTAATCCATTTTTCTTGTATACCATATGTAGACTTCGCATTTCTAGCCAGATTTCTGCCCTTGGTACGATATAATACGTCTTATCTAGGTCAATGAAGGTCATGTGTGTTTATGTGCTTCTCTTTATTCTTTTCCATTATTTGTATTACACAGAATATATTATCCAGGCAGGAGCGATTTGTTCTAAAACCGCACTATTCTTCTCCTAAATCCAATATATCTTCTTGTATTTATGTTTTTATCTTTCTTCCAAAAATTCTTGCTATAGATTGTATTACGCTGATACTTCTATCTATACTTTCCACAATCTTTCTTGTTACCTTTTTATATATTGACGATATATGTGTTGTATTCCATTCTAGTGGAATATCTCCTCTTTTTTCGATTTTCTGAAATATCTTTGTTAGTATTTGAGTCAGTTTGTCTCCTCCATATTTCCATAGTTCTGTTTTAACTCCCCGCGGTTCCGGTGCTCTGTTGTTTTTTGATTCTTTTATAGCTTCTTCTACATTTTGGATTTTTATTTCTTGTGTTATGGGTTATATATTTTCCTGTATATCTTCTCCTTTGTATTGTATTGTATTGTCTCGACCCTTTCAAACTTCAGCCTCTTAAATATAGGTTAAATAATGAACTATGATTTATGTTTGAGGTGAATTTGGTGGCCTAACTATCAACTTTTCAAATACGGGAGATCTCAGCTCCAACTTTATAAAAATTAATGAAAATCCTGGTGAACCCAATAGTATTCCACGATTTATTCATATTTAACTAGAAACGTTTTTTCTGTTTTAAGTTCATTGTATGCACGTGTGAAATTAAAAATAATTCAAGCTGTGGCGAAACAAAGCGTCATACAATTCGAAAAGTTTGCTGCTAGTACAAATTGCTGCATACAGAGAACAAAGCCGCACTTCTAATTTGTCCAAAGAGAAGTACAAGGCAAACATTCGAGGTGAAGCAGAAATATAGTTCCATGGAAGTGGAAAGTTTATATTCCATTAAGGGAAAATGTACATGATTTGCTGTTGAACAATTTCTGTAAATAAGAACGATTTTCATCTCGCAGTTTTAAATACAAAAGCTTAGGATTGAATTATCGAGCCAAACAATCTATTTAACCGTGTGCATAAAACACCAAAGCGAAAATTAAAAATATATAGAACACAAGCACTGTAATTTATCAAACCCTGCCAAGCTGCAATGCAAAGCTAGAGCAGGTAACATGGATTGTCAAGTATATAACAAAGCAACGCTGAGCAACTGCGGCGTGTCAAGAAAGTTTCTGCTAAATTGGACCATCACTTTGATGTTTATCTTCATTTCTAATGATATCCAATGAAACTGGCAAAAGAGAAAAATGCATACGGTAAAAAATTTAATACGTCATAATTTTGTTGGTTTTTTAATGCGCAGCGAGACCTTCCTTTGTGCTTAATGTATCCCAAAACACATCGCACACGACAGTGGCCTTGTGGTGATATTAAAACTGGCTGTAAGCCCGCATTCAACAATAGAAATTCATCTCAACTTCACTAATTCCAGATTTATCCCGGGCTTTCTGTTATTTTAAAACGTCGTGCTTTAGTGAGTTCAAAGCTTAAGCTTGTATTTATTTAGTTTTGTGCTTGTGTTTATATCCACTTTATGACAAAGCCGCCCTTCAAATTAATTCTTTATTATCAAATTAAAAGTAAATCTGAAATTTATCAGCAAAATTGTTTATTTGAGTTTTGCAACCTACTGAAAAAGCCGGCGATTATTGTTTGTTTATTAATTATAAAAAGCGTAAGCTAAACAACAATTTCCGTTTGAAACTCACATGAAAGAAAAATAATCGCATTTTGCAAACGGCTATTTCGTTACTGGGAAATTAAACGAATTTTCAACATGCATGGTGGGATAGTTTAATTCAAAACCCACAAAGCACCCACTTGCTGCTATCAGGCATTAAATTGTAATGACATAATTTCCGTTTAAAAGTAATCTCTCTATCAGAGTATAGCTGTAGCAATATATTCTTTTCAAATATGTTTTAATTACTTGTAAACTAGGAATACGCGTAATGCACTCCTTTTCAAAGAGTCTCAAACTTTTCGTTTATTTGAGTTTGATAAACTAGCACAATACATACATTGAATGAAAAAGTACACCTTAATATCAGAGGGAAAATAAGCTACGTAGAAGACTTACAATAACACTGGTAAGCAAAAATCAACATTTTTTGTGACATGGATAAAACATGGCATAGGTTATGTAAAATTTCACTAGAAAGCAGAAAATGATGTTGGATTTTCTCTATCACCCACACTTTATTTGCTACGAAGTGTTGTGCGTTATAAGGAAATATATCAATATCGGTATGTTCTTAATGTTGCACTTACTTTAAAATGTTGTTGCGGATGTTTTATGGCGATATTTGGTCTCTGTGGCATCACGGATTAATGTACAGCAGCAAGCAAAGTAGGACTCCATTTGCCTTGGCATCGCTTTTCCATGGTTGCACCGTCTAGGTGGAACCGTTCTCCCTATTCCTCGCTTACGGCACCAAAATTTCTCGGAAGCAAATCGAATGAGCATCCACAAAGTGAATTTTACATATTACATCCCATATCTCTGTAGGTACTAAGTAATTCAGTCACAAAATCTTTGTAATTTTCAGCTTTGACATTTCCAAGAAAATTGGTCACACCTGTGGTACAAGCTCTCCATGCTCTTAGTTCAACTTCATTCAGCAAGTTGTCAAATTCGCCATCTTTCATTAATTCCCGTATTAGTAGTCCCACACAAATGTGCCCTCTTTAATTTTTGCCTCACTAACTCACGGAAATTTCTGTTTCAGATACAAGAACCTCCTTCCGTTCCGATCTAGTGCTTTAACGAAATTTTTCATTAAGTCCAATTTAATATGCAGTGGTGGTAGAAATACGTTTTTAGGATCAATCAGTGGTTCGTTGGTAATATTTTTTTGACGCGGAGTTAGTGATTGACGTAGTAGCCATTCCTTCCGTATATAGTGACGATCTCATGCACGGCTGCCCCATTCACACGGGAAACGACAGTATTTTGTATACCTCAGCTGAAGTCCAAGAAAAAGCGCTATCAATTTTAGGTCTCCACAGATTGACTACTCATGCAAGGCATGAGCTATAGGTATAGATGGGTGTTTATTGCCGTTGTGAAGCAAAACTGCTTCTGGATTCTGGATTATAGAGGAGGGTGAGATAACCTCACAACACTTAGGCCTCAATGTGGGCCCATTGTGTGTCCTCCATGCATCGGCCCTCACTCTGCTAATCCTCAAGCCATCCAACCCTGTTGATGAACCTGAGGATGCCAGCAGGTGGGGTGGTGCTGATACTGGCCATGCTAGGCCAGAAGTCCCCCAACACGGATCCTCTGATAGGAGCAAGCGCAGGGCAGTGACATAGTACATGCTCCGCCGTTTCCTCCTCAAGATTACATCCGCGACATTCAGGGCTATTTACAAGCCCCATCGTGTGCATATGCTTATTTAGTCGGCAGTGTCCCGTTAGGATACCGATAAATTTTCTCAGGTTAGATCTGGATAACTGTAGGCAGTACTTGGCAATCCGTTTAGACGGTGAGGCAAGAGCTGCTCTCGCTTGTCGACAGCCTCGTAGAGTGACCCATCTGCGAGTGTGACTGCGTAGGGTTTCGTCTTGTGTGATGGTATTGAGGGTGGATGTGGAGGGTGTCAACATAGGTTCCGGGCCCCATGGGACCGGGTCGGATTATAACTGTTTATAATTTATGACTGTAGTAAGAGTTTCTAAAAATGTGTGTTAAAATCTAGTCTACAAACTGTAACTTAGGTGAATCTGCCACCCAGTTTTTGTACAGCTAGGCACAACACGAAGCCACTGTGAAGCCGGGCTCCATACCGGGTCGGATTATAACTGTTTATAATTTATGACTGTAGTAAGAGTTTCTAAAAATGTGTGTTAAAATCTAGTCTACAAACTGTAACTTAGGTGAATCTGCCACCCAGTTTTTGTACAGCTAGGCACAATACGAAGCCACTGTGAAGCCGGGCTCCATACCGGGTCGGATTATAACTGTTAATAATTTATGATTGTACTAAGAGTTTCTAAAAATGTTTGTTAAACTCTAGTTTAGAAACAGTAACTTAGATGAATCTGAAAACCCAGTTTTAGTACAGTTAGGTACAACACGAAGCCACTGTGAAGCCGGGCTCCATACCGGGTCGGATTATAACTGTTAATAATTTATGATTGTACTAAGAGTTTCTAAAAATGTTTGTTAAACTCTAGTTTAGAAACAGTAACTTAGGTGAATCTGAAAACCCAGTTTTAGTACAGTTAGGTACAACACGAAGCCACTGTGAAGCCGGGCTCCATACCGGGTAGGATTATAACTGTTAGTAATTTATGACTGTAGTAAGAGTTTCTAAAACTGTTTGTTAATATCTAGCCTAGAAACAGTAACTTAGGTGAATCTGCCACCCAGTATTAGTACAGCTAGGTACAAAACGAAGCCAGTGTGAAGCCGGGCTCCATACCGGGTCGGATTAGAACTGTTAATATTTTACGACTGCACGAAATGTATCTAAAAATTTTTATATTCCCGTTAAACTGTAATCTAGAAACGGTAACTTAGGTTTATCTGCCGCCCATTTTTAGTGCGGCTTAGTCCAGTCCAAACGAAGCCACTGTGAAGCCGGGCTCCATACCGGTTCGGATTATAACTGTTTATAATTTATGACTGTAGTAAGAGTTTCTAAAAATGTGTGTTAAAATCTAGTCTACAAACTGTAACTTAGGTGAATCTGCCACACAGTTTTTGTACAGCTAGGCACAACACGAAGCCACCGTGAAGCCGGGCTCCATACCGGTCGGATTATAACTGTTTGTAATTTATGACTGTAGTAAGAGTTTCTAAAAATGTGTGTTAAAATCTAGTCTACAAACTTATGGCTGTACTAAGAGTTTCTACAAATATTTATATTCCTGTTAAACTCTAGTTTAAAAACGGTAACTTAGGTGGATCTGCCGCCTGGTTTCAATGCGGCTGGGTACAAAACGAAGCCACTGTGAAGCCGGGCTCCATACCTGGTCGGATTATAACTGTTAATAATGTACGACTGTACTAGGAGTTTCTAAAAATATTTATATTCCAGTTAAACACTAGTCTAAAACCAGTAACTTATGTGGATCTACCGCATTGTTTCAGTGCGGCTAGGTACAAAATGAAGCCTCTGTGATGCCCGGCTCCATATCGGGTCGGATTATAACTGTTAGTAATTTATGACTGCACTAAGAGTATCCAAAAATTTTTATATTCCCGTTAAACTGTAATCTAGAAACGGTAACTTAGGTTTATCTGCCGCCCGGTTTTAGTGCGGCTTAGTCCAAAACGAAGCCACTATAAAGCCGGGCTCCATACCGGATCGAATTATAACTGTTAAAAATGTATGACTGTACTAAGAGTTTCTAAAAATGTTTATATTCCTGTTAAACTCTAGTCTAAAAACGGTAATAAGGTGTATCTGCCACTCGGTTTTAGTGGAGTTTAGTCTAAAACGAATCATTGTGGAGCTGGACCCCATATCTGGACAGATTATATCTAGTAATAATTTATGACTGCACTAGGAGTTTCTAAAACTGCTTATATTCCTTGGAAAGCGGTCAGGACTGGAAGAATTAAAGATATAAACTAAAAACAATATCTTGGGTGGATCTGTAAACCAGTTTTGGTACAACTCTGTCTTAAACGAAGCCAGTTTGAAGCCGAGACCCACATCGACCCAGAACAAAAAGCAAATATAATTATACGACTACAGTTGGCGCTTCTAAAGATATTTCTAGTCTTATGAGACTAGTCTGTAATCTACGAACAATATCTTAGGTCAATCGGAAGTGCAGTTTTGCTGTATCTTAGACTAAAACGAAACCAGTTTGAATGCCGACCCCATATCGGGTCACTGAATCAGGTGGAACCTGGTTGGACCTACCTAGCTGGATGATACTGGAAAATGTCAAATCGAAGAAACCAGTGGTAGAATTTACATAAATAATAACTGAAACCTGTAATTAGACAATCCCAAAGAAGAAAAGCGGAAACAACAGCCACAAATATTAATAGAATGACCAAATAGAAAAATGGAATATATAAGAACAAATAAAGGGAGCAGCAAGAAGACACGATATAAAACAGAGGGAGTATAGGCAGACAAGAAAACCACTAAAAGTGGCTAAAGAAGAAAAGTGGAGAGCGTTGTGAGACGATGTGGAGGAAGATATGTGGCGTCTAGGATACAAAATATTAGCAAACAATACAGGATGCCACTCCCAAAAATGTAAGAAGGCTATACAGGCACTGTTTTCGAAACATCCAGTAATAAAGTATTTAATGAAAATAGTCGATAAAACAAAGTTACTTTCAAAATAGGAATTCGAAAAGGTTGAACTAAAAGTAAATACGAAGAAGGCGCCTGGGCCGAATAACATCACATCAGAATTTATCAAGCTAACAGTAAGAACAATACCATAATATGCGATGGAAGTGATAGACCACAGGGAGAGTTTTCTAAGATAAAGAGGGCTAGAGTGTTCCAGCTAAAGAAGCCGGCAAGCGAAACAGAGGACCCGAAGTAAATAGACACTGCAGAAAGTATTATTTGAAAGACAACATAGAACTAGAAGCGAAGGAGGCCTTTCAGATAGCCAATTCGGGTTCGGGAGAGGAAAATCGACCATCCAGGCGGCCAAGAAGGTATCGACAATGGCAGAAGTAGAGAAAGAAAAGACTTTGAAAACTACAAAACTATGTACCCTAGTCACGATTGACATCAGAAACGCCTTTAACTCGGCACCCTGGAAGATGATCCTACACTCGATGGAAACAAATACATTTCGCATTACCCCATAAATATGATCCAGCGCTATCTACAGAATAGAGAAATATTAACAAGGGAGGGTAAAACAGAAGCAATGACCTCCGGTGTCCCGCAAGGGTCAGTACTGGGACCCATATTGTGGAACATCGTGTACGACGAAGTCCCGAAGGTGGATATGGCAAAAGGGGTTAGACTCGTGGCATTCGCGGATGATCTGGTAGTGGCGGTACTGCAAAGGGGTAAGCGGATGTGCAGTTTATAATCAATAAATCCCTAGAGATCGTAATACAAAATCTAAGAGAATTAGCTACAACCGGTACAGGAAAAGTCAGAGGTGGTGATGATGGTTGAAAGAAAAGGATTCCACCCTTTCAAAACAACACTGGAAGGAGTGAAGATCACATTAAAGAAAGACATAAAGTACTTAGGAATAACAATAGATCAAAGACTTAGTTTCCGATCTCACGTAGAAAGTACAACCAGAAAAGTGAGAAAAGCCGTAGCGGCTCTGACAAAAAAAATGCCGACTTTTGGAGGTGCTCCCGAAACGAAACTGCTGTCCACAGTGGTAGAATCAATAATCCTATGAACACCAAAATGTACGCGGACAAAATAAAGCAAGCCCAAGAATAATAGCACTAAGAATACCCGGAACATATGGAACAGTATCATTGGAGGGAGTAAGAGTAATAGCAGGAACAATCCCCATAGACGTGGTAATTGAAACGAGATTTAAACGGCGGGTGTGGTGAAAAACGAAAAGAAGGGGGGAAAAATTGAAACGATCCAAAAATGGCAGCACATCTGGCAGGGGAGACATAAAACAGTCTAAACCAGGAAGCTGATACCGGATGTAAGGGAATGAATGCAAAGAAAGCACGGACAACTAAATTATGAACTGACTCAGACCCTGAACGGTCACGGTCAGGAATATCTACACTCGAACACACGAACTCAAGAACGTGTTGGAATTGTAAAAAATAAGAAGACACACGCACATACACTGACACTTAATGGAAAGACAGAAGAAGAGAAATGGAGAAGAGGTAGCCGTACAAAACGCGGTAGACAAAATGCTCCAGACATATCTACACAGAATAGAAAAAGCGAACTCAAGCATGTGTTGAAATTGTAAAAAATAAGAAAACACATCCGCACATACACTGACACCAAATGGAAAGACAGAAGAAGAGAAATGGAGAAGAGGTTGCCGTACAAAACGTGGTAGACAAAATGCTCCAGACATATCTACACAGAATAGGAAAAACGAGCTGAAGCATGTGTTGAAATTGTAAAAGAAGAAAAGAAATGGAGAAGAGGTTGCCGTACAAAACGTGGTAGACAAAATGCTCCAGACAGCTGAGAAGGGAAACATCATAGGAACGTATACCAAAACGTTCATGAAGAGCAAGGAGGAAGATGAGAGAGAGAGAGAGCAAAAGCAAGAGAGAGATTTAAATGACTAGGCAAGGATATGTAGCGAAGTAATGCAAAGAGCGGTCCCGTTGCGCTCTCTAGAAGTGGTAGAAGTTTTTTAGTCTGTTACAATCCGACATGTCCCATCAGAACGCTTCCTGACAGGAATCTTTAAAAGATTTCCCCCCTACCCACGCAAAAAGAAAGGCTGATTGCATATAAACTACCTTTTCATATGGATCAGGACAGGGACGAAAATGTCTTCAGCTGACTCGTGCCGAATCGGTTCGAGGAGCCTTTTGGAATCAAGCCGATCGATTTTCTCTCTAAGTAGAGTAATCTGGACCTATCCAAATTAGACCTCCTGAAAATTGTTGTAAATACTCAGTACTTGTAAGCGATAACTGGACGGGCCGTGTCCAGGTCCCTTCAGTTTTTGAAATGTATACATAATTTTTAACGTCTGTTGTCTGCCCGTATTCCTAAGGAAAGTAAATTCTCAAAGTAACCATTTATTTATTCTTTTCAAAAAGAATGTTCTTCCTTCATGAGTAGTTGGAATGAATAACGACCCACAAACGAATTCGCAATTTAAATTTTGTAAACCGCAGTAATGTAACGAGACAGGCACGAGAATTTTCAGAAACAACGAAAAGGACTCAAACGGTAAGTACAAAAGTAAATGACTATTTAGTAAAGCGGTGGGAGCAATTTAAAGTTTGCAGCGAAAATATTTGCTATTACAAACCTACCAAAAGTGCGAAAAACGCCCTGGGAATAATTTATAGGAAAGACCTCGTTTTATTTTCATATTTAATCGTGAAACAGTGCCCCTGGCGACAACGCCGAATTGAATTAAACTTAAAAACGTGGCTGATTGTTCTTTTATTTCATCAACAATATTAGAAAGTCTTAGCTGCAATATATTGCCTTTTCAGGGCTCTTATTTAATATTCTCCTTAATTTGAAACTTCCTCTTCTAGCCACTTTAAATGCTCTTAGTAATTGTTAACAGGTTAACGAGAGCTGTGTATTCATGAATATGGATGACAGGGTTTTTCAGACCGTTTGGAAAGAATTCCATCTATCTACTTACGTTTGGTTGACTTGCTCCTTCTAGAAACTCCGTTCATCTCTGGGAACGTCGATCAAGCGATCTTGTCCGAAAAGAAACAAAAATAAGTGTAAAGCTTTCAACAAGCTTCATTAGACGATTTCTAATTAAACGTTAGTCAGCGTTGCCGGAAAACAATCCCTACTTTGCTTTGAGGTTTAATCAAAACAGCCCGCGGTAATTTTACACCAACTGTAGTTAGTTTAACTGATTGCATCCTTACGAAATTAATTTTAAGTTAACACCTTAACATTTTTTATTTTTGTTTTTCCTAATAACATTAATTTGTGGCGGTAGCAGTTTAACATGTTTTAATTTTAATATTTACGACCTGCCTTCAATACCTCATGAAGTTTCGTGTAAAATACAATACATGTTTATTTAGTCCTTTTAAAGCTGTTTGAAATATTGAAACTTCCTCTTGCATCGACTGACTTTTATAAAAAATTTCAGATATTTCCAGTGGTTAAACATGACTTTGTAATATTCTGCTGCAGAAGTAAGATGTCTCCGTTTTGTTTATTTTCCAATCAAATACAGCTTAATGGTAGGTGGTTATTATTAGCCCTTTAAGACAAACGAATTTTCAAATTTTGACAACATTTAAACCACTACGCCTTTTACGAACTTTAAAAATTTGTTAGAGAACTGATTCAAACCGCTATTTTAAAGCTGTGAACAATACTAACATTTTAAAAAAAATTAATTTTAGTTTTATTTATTTCTTAGATATACAGAGAATCTTTCTTTTTAGTATACATTGCCTATATATACTTAAAAAAAACGCGTCAATTTACTCCTGTTGTGTAGGCAACGAACTATACCGGCAACTAAAAAATAGAAATAAACGTCACGGTAGTTGTGAATTATTCGAGTATGAAGGTTATGTTAATGCAGTGTTTATATTAAATAAGTATTTCACCCTATATATAGGACGCAAATGATGACTTATTTGTTAAATACAAAAAACGACAGGGTGATGTTTCTGTAAGGTCCGTGAACATTGTACTTCCTTTGTACACCAAAAATACATCAGCGGCAAAGTGGTGTAATGGTCAGCAGAGGTGCCTTCCAAGCAGTTGATCCGGGTTCCATTCCCGGCCATCGCAAACTTTTTTAATTATTATTTTTTGTTATAACTATTGACCACTTTACTAAACTGAATAATGTAATAATTAAAACCAGCCAAACAAACTAACACTTTGTGTTAAAAGGAAAATAAAAGAATCCAAACAGTCCCTAATTTCCCCTCGGCCGACTACCTGCCTTGCGACGATTTATGCCCTAAAACTATTTTTAGACGGGGTCCCGGTCCTTGTCCGGCCTGCCTGCACTTTTGAAATCTTAAGTGTGACTTGAATGAACACGCATGAACAACGAATATATGTATGTACAAGATCCACTAAATAAACCTATTTGCAGTTATTCGAACTATTCAAATTGAATCTAGTTAGCCTTTTTTATAGAGCAAAGCTTTTTCGAGCGCCTGCCCGCGATTATTCCAAATTAAACGCTAATTCCCTAAACGAAGCGGAGCTTCACTAAACGCGTGCACTCCGGACGGGATCTGGAACCGAACTCCTTAAAAAGTATACATAGGTAATGTATACTAAAAGAAAAATTCCCTGTATATATCTTAAACGCGTCTACAAAATTTAAAATATTGTAACTTATATAACTAAAACACGGCGTAGCTGTAGCTAGCAACTTTTTGTAGTTTTTTGTAGTATCAGTGTGTTTTAAATAAAACGTACTCTTGTAGAAGTTGAGGGCTGCAAAAAATAGTAGTTTCTGTGAATATTTTTAATATCCTTTAAACACTTTTAATTACACATTTAAAATATCTTATGTAACTAAAAAACGACGTAGTTATAGCTAGCATCATCTTGTAGCTACTTAAGTATCACTGTGTTTTAAATAAAACGTACTCTTGTACAAGCTGAGGGCTACAGACAGCAGTTGCTGCAAATATATTTAATATCCCTTAAACACATTCAATTTCACATTTAAAATATGTTCTGTAACTAAAATGTGGCGTAGCTGTAGCTAACAACTTCTTGTAACTATCACTAAGTAGGTACAGGAAACAGTAGTTGCTGTGAATATTTGTAATATTCCTTAAACACGTTTAATTACACATTTAAAATATCTTATATAACTACAACACGGCATAGCTGTAGATAGCAACTTTTTGTAGCTATTTAAGTATCACTGTGTTTTAAATAAGACGTACTCTTGTAGAAGCTGCGGGCTACAAAAACAGTAGTTGCTGCGAATATTTTTAATATCACTTAAACACGTTTAATTACACATTTAAAATATCTTATATAACTACAACACGGCATAGCTGTAGCAAGCAACTTTTTGTAGCTGTTTACGTATCACTGTGGTTTAAATAAAGCGTACTCTCGTAGAAGCTGAGGGCTACAGAAAACAGTAGTTGCTGCAAATCAGAATACTTTTCAAATGAACCAACCTTGATACTGTTGTACTTGCTCTAACGCTTCAGCGGCCGGTGCAATCCTCGTTGTTTGTTCTTCACAAAAGTTGAACGTAGCTGGATCGCAGACTTACTTGAAAATTTAGTGATCTGATCGATGTATACGTACTTACAAGTAAGTACCAGACTTTGAATTTTATTTATCATTCTTTGTTATTGTGGAAGTTCAAAACATTTGCGTAATTCATGAACTCCTGCACTTGTCCAAATTATAACCTCTTTGCACAAAATCAGATTAAAAAACATGTTTTATATCAAGTCGGTGTTTAAATGTTCCCATAATTACTTACACAGTTCCGTCGAGGTAAAATTAGTGAAAAGGTGTTAAACTACTCTTCACATTTCACCACGTTATGACAGTTATAAACGTTATTCGAAGTTAAAAACCGAAGAATATCGAGAAACAGATGACGTCGACCCACGCCCATACTGGATTGACAATTATTTAATTAAAATTCACTTTCCATCCACAGGTAAGATAAAAAACACAACTCCGATTCACAAACAACAATAAATAATTGGACGTTACATCGCTACTAAAACAACAAAGATCAAAAAAACTTCTTTACATTGGTTGCTAAGCAACAAGAATAAAAAATTAGTGTTTAGCGAGGGTTGCTACGAAACGTGTCAATACAAACATATCTGAAGCAGAGTTCCTGATTTTTACAGCCAATCAGAAGAAAGGAGAAAATTATTATATTCAATTAAGTCACAATTAATAAAATAGAGATTATTCAAATTATATAAAAGTGTTCTTAACACACTCAAATACAAAATATTTTTCATATTTCCCGCAGGAAAAGCCCAACTTTCTTAAAAATACATATTTCTTTAGTATATGCCGAAACATATTGCAATA
>JABXWE010013078.1:0-13022 GCA_014611495.1 Limonius californicus
CTGGAAGAGAAAATATCACGGTTTTATTGGGTGGAAACGCTCTTGGGGAAAAATTACCGCCGCATATTGTTTTCAGAGGAAAAAATGTGTGGGACTCGTGGCTTGCACAAAAGCATGAGGAGTACGCAGGAACAACTTATTCTGCCACAAAAAATGGCTGGGTGGAGGCCGAAACTTTTCAAAATTATTTTAAAAACCGTTTCCTAAAAAGCATACCCCAAGAAAGACCAGTTGTTCTTATTTACGATGGGCACAGTTCTCATGTTGGCATCTCACTTATCCAAATGGCAAGACAAGAAAACGTTGTTATTTTGAAGCTTCCTTCACACTCCAGCCATGTTCTTCAACCAATGGACCTTAGTGTGTTCCGGTCTCTAAAAATTAAATGGGAGGGAGAACTTATAAAATGGCAAAGGAAGAACTATGGCAATAAACTTCCAAAATCCATTTTTGCAGCTATCATGTCTAAAATTTGGGAAAACATAGATCCAGGGTTCATCAAAAATGGATTTCAGAAAGCAGGAATTTTTCCATATTGCAACACTGTAATACCTATTGAGAATTACGAACCACAAGCGTATAAACGGTGGTGTACTTATAACAAAAATCTAAATAAAGAGTCAACCGATGTAGTAATTCATGAGGCACCTGCAGCTGAGACCCCTACAGCTGTAGCACCTACAACACCAACCATTGTAATAGAAAATCTACTTGTGCCATCAACATCCACGGCAAATACATCGGAAAGTGAAGTTTCAACGCCTTTAAGCCTTCAGCAGAAAACCTTCGAAGAGTTACTTTTGGAACAAATAAAGCAAACTCCAAAATCTACCACTACTCGAAAAAAAATCTGCGGAGGTGCTGAAGTAATCACTTCAGAAGACGCCATAGCTAAGCTTGGAGAAATAAAACATGGGAAGATAGAAAAAATCAAAACAAAAAACAAGAAGAAAATAATTGAAGACAGTAGCAGCGATGATAAGGAGTTACAAAAATTAGAGAAAACTGAAAAAGAAAAGAAAACATCAACGAAAAAGAAACCCTTAGTTTTGGAAGAAGACAGTAGTGATGATGACATTCCTGAAGAATTGCAAAGTATTTCAAGCGATTCTAGTGTAGATGAAGTAGAAGAGATGGATGAAGAAACCAGTTTCCTTAACCAAATGCAGTTAGACTTATCAAAAATAAATGTTGGCGATTGGATTGTTAAATTCAATCAGAAGAAACAGGTCAAAATGTACGTGGGTCAAATGACAGAGAAAGAACCGTGTCTAGAGGTAAAATTTTGTCGAAGGATTGGTAAGACTTCCACTTTTCATTGGCCTGTTGTGGAAGATAGAGGCATAATAGAGGAAGTGGATATTTTCATGCACTTACCCACGCCTTCAATAAATAAAAGAGGAAAAATATTATTTAGTGTTGTATTCGACTCATACAATGTTGGTTAAATGCGTATATTTTTTTAAATAAATGTTTTTTTAGAAGCATACAAATGTTTTTTAGTAGCATACAAAAGGCTAATTGTTTACACTTACCCCAGCAAATTTTCTTAGAATCCAAATGCAAAAATGTACCTACGGTTACACTTGCCCCGTAGGTATGGGGCAAGTGTAGCCCAAGTACAGGCAAAATAAAAAAAATCGCAAAAAAAAAGTTTAAAGTCCTTATCGTATTTTATGTTGGTAGATCTTTTAAATATTGTTTCTTTAGTAAGCTAGTGTAACATTAACAAGATTAAGTAATACATTTGTGTGTTAAGTCAGGTTAAAGAGAAGCTATTGAAATTCGCGGTTCCACTTACCCCGGTGTACCTCACCCCCACAAAAAGAAGTCCAACGGAGTCAGGTCAGGGGATCGCGGAGGTCATTCTGTTGAACCACGATGACCAATCCATCGTCGAGGATACATTGCATTAAGATAATTGCGTACTTGTGTGCTAAAATGCGAAGGAGCGCCATCTTGCTGGAATATGATATCCATGTCAAATTCGTTTAGATTATTTTTAGCAATCCCAACTATTAACGGATGGATGAGGTTTACCAGCATGTTCAAGTACAATTCCCCAGTAAGGTTTCCGTCGATAAATAAGGGACCTACGATATGGTCCCCAAGTATTCCTATTGTAATAAAAATAAAATTTCCTTCTCAAATCTAAATCTGGTACTTGTCTACTAAATTTTCTTTTGCCAGTTTTAACAAATTTATTTACGAACGTAGGTACATAAGAATAATTAATAAACTTGCAACTACACAATGTTACACGTTTAAATTTACCGCCAAAGTACTATTGACACTGAGTGTACCTCTAAAATACAGCGACACCACACCACGCCTACCCAAGAGACTTGTTTGCTTGATGGCACTGTACATTCAATTTTTGCTGAAATTGGGTGTGACCTTGGAAAACATGGGGATTTTCATCGCACCAATATCTTGCATTTCGTCTGATAACAAACCCATTTAAAAAAAATGTGCATACGTCACTAAAACAGATATTGCGAAGATGGATTTCTTGCAATGGTTTGGGTCATGACCTCACAAAATTCAATGCGTCTATCCGGATCATCTTCAATCAATTGATGTAAAATCTTCATTTTATATAGATGGAACTTATGCTGTTTCAAAAACTTTTTGACAGTGGTTGCCGATGCATTACATATCGCAGCTACATGTGAAGTTGATTGCTGAGAATGTACTACCATTCCAACGACTATTTGAATTTGTTGGCCTTCTGAAATTGCAGATCATCCAGGGTTTTTCTTGTTTTGCACACTTCCAGGGTTAATAAATTTTTGCACAAGTTCTCTTGAGTATATATATATATGTCCTCTCGCTCCCTAGGTGGAGCATAGGGCCTCAACGAATAATTTCCATCGTATCCTGTTCTGAGCCATTTGTTTCACTTCTCTCCAGGTCCTACCCGTTCTCTGGATTTCTTGTTGGATGGTTCTTCTCCAAGTCATCTTGGGTCTGCCTCTTTTTCTACTTCCTTGGGGATTCCAGTCTAGTACCATTCGTGCAGTGTTCGGTCCTTCGCGTCTCAAAGAGTGTCCGACCCACTTCCACTTTCGATGTCTAATTTCAGTCTTGATATCTGTTTGTCCTGCTCTTTGCCATAACTCTTTGTTAGTAACAAATTCCATCCAGTGTATCCTCATTATTCTGCGTAAGCACCTGTTGACAAATACTTGGATCTTGCTGTCTGTTATGGTTGAAGACTTCCAGGTTTCGCAACCATAGAGTAGGACCGACTTTACGTTGCTGTTAAAGATTCTGATTTTGGACTTAGTCGTTAGGTGATTACTATTCCATATGTCTTTTAGATTCCCAAAAGCTCTCTCTTGAGTACGTCCTCGAAATATGACGGTCGGGAAAACGTTCATTAAATATTCTTTCGGCTTCGTGAAAGTTTTGATTGGCTTCAGCAAAAATAAAAAGTGCTTGCGTTTTTTCCTGCAAAGATCGAACATTAGCCATAATTATTGTTAGTATCACCGGTTTTAACACTCAATATTCCAACGTGAGCACAATAACTGAATTAAAGTGACAGAACAGATTAATTATTTCAATTGTTTTACTTCTGTGTTGTTTCGCCTCCTACATTTTTTAAGCGTTTTGCTTAATATCAGAAACACATAATTTGGAAGTCTGTCATTTGTTTTTGAATTTTTCCAAAATATAGACTTATACTCTACTCAAAGAGACCTTTCAAATGAGGTATCACTCGACCCCCATTGCCATTTAAAAAAATATTTAAAGTTATAAAAATTTAAGCATGTACTAAAAAGTAGTATTTAACCTTCCATTAAAGCACATAACATTTTGTGAAGAAATATTAAGTCGTTCAAAAGTTAGTAAGGGGGGGAGGACATTTTATGACCGCACTGTATATCAAATAGTACAGCTAGAATGGTCTTGTTGCTATTTTAAAATTTATAATCGCTATATTAAAAAGTTATATAACACCTATATGTTATATATAAAAAATTTCCAAAAATTCAATATGGTTGATGATCGATTGAAATATAATTGTTTTACTTTGAAGTTTCAACGTACTGATATTTTAAGGGAAACACTTCCAATGTTACAGATCTTTGATATGTAACTTTTATATGTAGTTTCTTTTCGGTGGTTTTATTAATGTGATTAAGAAGGTAAAATTAAAGGTTAATTTTTTAACATTATAAGTAATGAAATATGGCAATATTAATAAAAGTCCAAGAATAATAACGCAGAAAACACAATAATCGTAGGTAACATGAGACGATTACACTGCCACCAACAAAAAACGTGTAGTATCCTTGGTCCCCACCCAAATGCCCTAAGATGGTATGCAAACAGGGTAATTTTTACAATTACAAACATTAATAATTTGTTTCGGAGTTGTAATGACATTTATTTTAAAAAAGAAAAAATATTTTTGTGGAGAATCGTTATTTTCCTTCGCGGTTTAGGCATTTCTGTTCATTCTGGCTTCTACCATCTTGTTTTGACACTGTTTTGCAAGGTTATTACCTTGATTTATTCTCTTAATGTATATAATGTAATTAAATTAAAAGAAATTATTATAGAAGCAATTTATTTTTTTTTTATTTTTGAAAAATAAGTATTCAATATTTGTAGAAACGTCAGATACCCTGTATTTTTATTATGAAGCTTTCACAGGCCTTATAGACCCATTGCGTTGGTGTGAGACAAGGCTAAGCTGGTATGTGTTGTTGCACAACAGGGCCCGACTTGCCCGACCCCGTGTACTTGCTGTATTTCTTCATTTCCTTCACTTATGTTCTTCACAGTTTGTGTTCTTGTATTTTTCTTTGCTATGCGTTTTTTTTAACTATTATAACCATCTTTTCTTTTTTGTTACATTTCCCTAATGATTATGAGTTTCTGATACTCCACTGACACATTTTTTCAGCTTTGCTTTTTCCTTGTATCTTTCTCTCATTTATTGTTAGATTCACTGGGGATTTATAACCGTCTTCTTATTCCTATGAAAGATTTCTGTTTCTCTCTGTCTTTTACCATCTGCAGTTGAAGATCCACCGATGAATTGAGAAACGTTCTTCTTTTTAAATAAAAATTGATTTTGATCTGGCAGAGGGTAGATGATATAATAAAATTATACGCTATCATCTACATTCCAACAAGAGCAACAATTGAAGTGCAAATGAGTAGGGATTAGTTATCACTGGAAAATTAGTGGAAGATAGAATAGCTTCAAAATTTTGAGATGGATGATTATCGCAGAGATGAAGGTTTGAATTTATTTTATTCCCAATCACTTAACTGCTCGGTAGGGTAGAGTGAGTCTGTAGTAGAACGGTGTTAAATAAATTGAGTTTGTGAGCCTTTAAAGATTTTGCTTTGAGTCTCAGCACGGCGCTGTCTTCAAACAGATTGCTGGTTTGATTATCTTTTCAGTTTGAATCCTGGGACGAGTACCACACAAATTCGAGAGCGAATTTAATGTCGGTCCGGCCGTGTGAGCATTCGTCTAATTTATCGCCCGTTTTTGTTATGGAGCCAACCGACCGTCGGAGGGATTACTGGAGCTGTCGTTATTTTATAAATAAGGGACTGTTTGTTCCTTTAGGTTATAATTAACTAGTGTAGTAATTCAATATGTTAATTGGGAAAAGCTTACGTGTTTCCAAAAACTACAATAGATTATAGTATGTATGATTTAGGGACGTGGCATACGTTTTATTAAATAGCACTTTTGGTTTTTAATTGTTAGCCGTCATATTGGCACAGTACAACTTCTTGTTTAATAAACTACAATAAGCAAAAATTATGGATGTTAGAGATGTATCGAATGGCATGAGGAGGTTGGAAGGTTCACGAACAGGAAAACCACAAATGCCTTACAGAATACTACGTATATTATTATATGTATATACATTTAGTAAGTTGAACACATACAGTTTGACAATTCATTATGTACTTGAGATTCTAACTTGAAATAAAACTAAATTTCACAGATTTAAGTTGAAGGAAAGAATTCTTAAGATTACTGTTTTTCTTTATCTATGCTATTGTTTTAAATAAAATGTAAATAAGTACCTATTGGAGTAAGGGAACTACTGTTTGCAATACATCTTTCATTAGCAGAATATGGTAATCATTGTGTTAACAGAATACCACATAATGCAACACGAGTAAATAAATACAATTTACATTTTCAAAATAATATTTTCCGTGCAATGATTTTACACCCACCTGTGTTACATTATACAGAACACTGTATGTATATGTACAATTCTACAGTTACATGAAATTTAACAACTGTAAATCAATTCAAACAGGTACTAATGGCTTGTACTTTGGCAATTATTGCAACTATTAAAAACATAAAGAATATATATTTCAGTAACTAATAAACCATAAACTTATACTAACAAACAATATTGGAATGCAACATACCACAGCATCATCAGCATACATATGAGTAAGAGAAAGTATAAAAAGAGGTAACAACTCCATTCCACTTATCGTCTTGTATTTCACAGCTATATATTTATTCAACACACAATATATTTAAAAGAAGGTCCCATTTTGTACGCATTTACATAAATTATTTCTATTCAACAGTTACCATGTTCAGATGCTAGGTTCATGAGTAAAATCGATCATGAAAAAATGGAAGGTTTTACACTGAAATAGGACCATTCTCTTAATCTTTAACTTACACATAAAAAAACAATGTGTTACCATCATTATATGTTAACTAAAATTACACCTAATATCAGTCTCTTAATTTTAAAATTTTGGACATTTATTTGCAAACTGTTTTGTTATACAGGGTAGTTAGAAGTTATATTACCCAACAAAAACATGATCTTTTGTAAAAAGTAAACTTGTCAATCTTTAATAAAGGTTTAAAGTAAATTCATAGGGAATTTAGGCCAAGTCAGTCTTAAGTGAGCACCTAGGAGGTAAAAGCGTAATGCTAGCCACACTATCTTCCTCATACAGTGAAGTCCGGTTATAATGAACTCAAGGGACTGTAAAAATTGGTTCGTTACAAGAGTTACCACAATAAAAAATGTGCAAGCTATTATAAACTTACTTTATTATCCATAATCGTCTACATTTGTACAATAAATATAGAAACATTTATGTAAGAACGATAAACACATATTAATAGATATTTATTTTAAAAAATCGGATAATTTTGTCTGCTTAGTATTACTAGCCGAATAAAGTTTGTCAATGTAAGCATCTACTTCGGCAAAACTATTTAATATACTATCCGGGATATTACGCGATTGCAGAAAATAGCGGATATCATTTGTTTTCTTTATTGCCTCTTGTACTGTTGGAATGGCAAGATCGTTCCCCAAAACCGATTCGTCGTCATCGTCGCTGCTAATTTCTTCGACTTGCTTATTTTTGGTTTATCGAATAATGTCCTTGTCGCTTAAAATTTCTGTAGTTGCAATATTTTCGTCCACAAGAATGTAAGCTTCAAGCTTCGTTAAAAAAAAGGCAGGCGAGTCATCATTTTCTTTGTTACTTTGTTTATTCAACCACTCGGACAAGGGCCACTCGTCATCTGAATCATATTCTTGTACTTGTTCTGTATTAAAAAATCCCCCATGCCTGAAACAATTAGCTATCGTGTCTGTCGTTACCTCTACCAAGCTTTATGAACAAAATTTATAGCATCTAGCAAATTTACGTGTTGATCTTGTCCTTCGTCAATGTGGTTCTTCTTCTTAGAGTGCTTTAATTCTTACGAGACGTAGCGATCTTCTCTCCTATGCCTGTGTTGCGCGTTAATTATTCGTAAAAGAAGAAATTGTCTGTAGTAACTTTTTCGGGAATGTATAACACCCTGATCCATGGGTTGAAGTTGTGAGCTTGTATTTGGAGGCATAAAAACCAATTGAAGAGTGGAAATTCAAAAGGGTCCAAGTGCCGCTTTCGTCAAATTTTAGTTTTCACTTGTTATGGGGTCTATGTGCCAAGGCCAATAGCGTACAAAACGGTCTATGTGTCATCTGCTACAGGAAGTTATCATTTTGTGATCTACAAATCTGCGCATGGTCAAAGCGCCAGTACCTGTTGTACGTTAAAAAGGCCTAAGTACCAAATAATCGACATTGTTAGTATACAAAATGAACGCACGTGGTAATGTACAAGTCGGTAATATTGAAGTAAAAAGGCGGCAGAAAGGTATGAGAGTGTTAGAAAAGAAAGGAAAAAATGCAGAATTAGTGGCTTGCAACATACAAATTATAAAAGTGTCCCTGTACCGGCTAAAAATCCACCTCAACAAGAGGTAAGCAATTTTAACCTTAAAATCAGAAAACTAGGTACTTATATTACGCTATTGTTGCAGGTAACATGTTCTTGTAAATATTTCTGCAAATCTTTAACATTCAACCAGAGAAACTCATTATTCCAACAATATTATGAAGCTGCAAATCACGATAAGCAAAGTACTTTTCTTTTGGGGCTGATTCAAGTTATAAACATAAGTCGCAGGAGACATGGCACGTATAATACACCAGAGCAAAGTCGTCGCCAAAGTACGATTACTTACACGGTTCCTAATGGTAGTGGAGAGCATGTACAGGTTTGCAGAAAAACTTTTTCTAATATATTTGCGTTAAGTCACAAGAGAGTGCAAGTACTTGTCGAAAAAAAGAAAATGGGAGCAACTACGTACACAGATCAACGTGGTAAAAAAACCAAAGTAAAAAAGTATTTGCCAGAACTGCGTCAGCAAGTCAAGGACCATATCCAGAGCTTTCCTCGCGAGGAAAATCATTACAGCCGGGACAAATCAATAAAAGAATTCCTGAGTCCAGATTTAAATCTCAATCGCATGTTTTTGGCGTACAAGAAAAAAAATCCAAATTCAGTAGTTACTTATAAGTATTACTCACTAGTATTCAAAAAAGACTTTCCAAATCTCAGATTCGGACGGCCTAGGTCAGATACATGTTCGAAGTGTGATCTTTATCAAAATAAGATCAAATCTATTCCATTGACCAACCCAGAGAGGAAGCAAGAGGCACAAAAACTGGAATTGCACCATCGCAAGGCGGAAAAAGCAAGATCCACAATGAATACCGACATCACAAACTCACAAACTATTGATAGTGAAGATAATACCATTTCAATTGATTTGGAACAAGTTCTTTTCATTCCGACATTGACTCATTCGGATATGTTTTACAGTCGGCAGTTGTCCTGTTTTAACTTCGGGGTTCATTTGTCCGATACAGATGATGCGTTTATGTGCATATGGGATGAGTCTATTACTGGGAGGGGTGGAAATGAAATAGCGTCTTGTCTGCTGAAAGTCTTCTCCCATCCAAATTTTCCTAAAAGAAAAAATCTGGTGTTGTGGAGTGATAACTGTATTGGGCAAAACAAGAATAAGATTATTTTAATGTTGCTCATTTACCTAGTTTCTAAAGGTATCTACGAAAAGGTCGAGCAAAAGTTTCTGGTAAGTGGCCATTCCTATCTCACTTGCGACAGAGATTTTGCCCAAATAGAAAAAAGAAAACGCGTCGTAAAGAATTACACCCCCGAAAATATAGGAAAGATGATAGCAGAGGCACGCCATCAGAGACCTTTTAATGTAGTCTACATGCAAAGAAACGATTTCAAGGATTTTCAGAGCATGGCAAATGAATATCTGAATACAACTAAACTACAAATTTCACAAGTAGTCTGGATTAAAATTGAACAAGGGCAAGAAACCTCAGTAAAAACCAAGAAGACCTTTTCTGATTTGGAGGCATGGACAACTTGTAATGTGCTAAAAAAAGGAAAAAGGTTGATTGGTACTTCACAAGCAGTGGTTCCCGACCTCAACTGCACAAACCGTATTTCAGCCGAGAAGCTTAAGAATCTAAAAGACATGATGGACTATATTCCATTGGAATATATTCAGTTTTATGAAGATCTCATAGAAAGAACAGAATCACAGTAAAAGGTTTCTTTGGACATAGACCCTTTTTAAGTTTTCTTGTACTTGGCACTTAGGACCTTCTTGCAGTAGTCATGTTTAAGTTAGTATTTTTCATGTAAGTTTTTGTTTTCAATGTGTAATTATGTATGCAGTTCATATGATCGTGTTTTCTGTACTCATTAAAACTATTTCAAGGAAGTTTTTTAATTTTTTTTTTTATGTTTTAGACGTGTTTTATGCAATATCTCAGTTTAATTTTTTTGGCACTTAGACCCTTTTGAATTTCCACTCTTCAATTTAATAAACTGCAAATGTTGGACATCCGGATGTGCAGGGCAATTATCAACAAGTAACAAGATGTTTCGGTTTTTCTGCCGCAATTCTTCATCCCATTGACGCAATTCAGTTGTAAAAAGGTTCGACGTCATCCAGGCCTTCTTGTTCGCTTTGTAATTAACTGGAAGGCGTTTTATATCTTTAAAACAGCGTGGATTTTTTACCTTGCCAATCACGAGTAATTTCCTTTTTTCGGTACCAGTTAAATTTGCACATACCAATACTGTGATCCGTTTCTTAAATAACTTTCTTCCAATTCACCGCTCTCCCTTGAATTTTAGTGTCTTGTCGGGTGTAAGTTTGTAAAACAGCCCGTTTCATCTGCGTTAAATATATTGTTGTCGTTAAAGTTTTCCTTGATTTTCGGCCATACATTTTGCAGCCAGTTTTCCACAGTATCCATGTTCACACTCGCAGCTTCTCCTGTAATTTTTCCACTAATTGTGTCTTTTTTTGATCTTTCGACCCAACTTCTACTACAAGAAAATTCTTGTCCATCATTTAATTGCGTCCCCAACTCATCTGCTTTTCTGTTTAAAATAGCACCACCAATAGTAACGTTGGCGTTGCTTTGCTGTGTAAACCACTTTAAAAGGGCGTCATCAACATTTTCGTGAACTGATTTACGTAATTTTTTAATAGACGAATTTTTCCTTTCAAATGCTTCAATAATTTTTGTTTTGTCTTTCCATATAGTAGCAACCGTCGATTTGCCAATACTACGTTCACGGCATACTTCACTTTGTTTTTTACCGTGGTTGAGTTCCTGTAGAATATCGTATGTTGTTTTTAAAGTGAACGACAATCGCGATTTTTTTTAACCCTCCATTACACAACAGTCTTCTCTGAATACTCAATTAAAACTACAAACTTCTATCAATTCGCACAATCTGCATTCCTTACACTATCTGCTTACCTAAACAATTCACTAGCCATAATCGATTTGGGACTTCACACGAGTTCTTGCTATAAAAGGAAACTTTTTCCTATTTCATGTAAAAAATGGACCGTTATAAGCAAAAGTTCGTTATATGGGGGTTCGGTATAACAGAAAATATTTAGCATTATTGTAATGGGGATTTTAATTTAGTTCGTTACAACCGGTGGATCGTTAGAAGCGGGTTCGGTATAAGCGGTCTCTAATGTAATGCCAACCAGCCTTAGTAATAGTGGCAGATGTACCTGTTGCTCTCTCAAGATGTTGTGACTATAAAAGACAACTATTTTATATAATAAGTATTATTTTTTTTTAAATGTAACTTTCTAACTACCCTATGAAGTATACAAAAGCATGAACTTAGACAGCAAAAACGTTCTTCACATTAAATGAACTTTCGGATATTCATTTTTCAACATTTACTGTTTCTATAATGCCCTTTTTGTACACTTCCTATAGTTACCACTAGAGCCCAGAGATGTATGCAGGTAAGAAAACAAATATAGCTAATCAAAAAGTGTAAGTAGGTATTTTCTGCTGCTAAAAAGTATAAGTAGTAATTTTTCCCGCACACTTAATGTTGTGTGAGAATCTATATATTCACAAATAATTTAAGATGCAGGGGAGAGTCGGATAAATTGAACCGCCTGATAAATTGGACCACCTCGGTTTTAGGTACCTGTTTAAATCATGTGTTGGGGTAGTGTACTTGATGCAAGAACTTCAATAATTGCGTGAATCGGATAAATTGGACCGATGACGGTTTGCTAAATTGGACCAGTTGTTATGTTCGTTTAAAATTTGCCACTCTATATGAATTAATACCGTAATTTGTTTCCGCTTCGAAAGAATTAATAACGTTATTTTAATTACAGTCTTATTTTGGGTTACCGTTTCGCTATTTTGTTTTGTCTTTCCAAGTTTGAATTATGTTGACAGTTTCTTTGGTGTCGAAATTGCCGAGTGTTGTTTTTTCCGCGCTTGACCTTGGACGCTTCCCAGAACTCACGTGTCCCTTATTCTAGAACTTTTCAGAACATGTCGTAATATGGTGCAATTTTTTTGGGGGGAAGTGGAGATTCCCGTTGCGTTTTTACGTCAGTCAATCTTCCACCTTTCTTGACTCCGGACCTTCCCAAAATTACATCTTCAGGGGAGGGCCGTAAATATATCGAGTGCTGCAAGTGGCGGCTTTTGAGTTTTTTTTTCGAGGGGTATCCGTTATGTGTGTTCCGTCTCGTTGTTTTACCAAGGGATACTAAACAGACCATGGGATAATAAACAGACCATCGGCTACTGCCGGATTTAAAAGGAAACACTGGATTCAACCCCGGTAAAGGCAATTCCGTGTGAATTGGCCGGCGCCGTTTGGTGGATTAATTTCGAAACCAGCTCCCGTCGCTCTGCGGTTAGCATTGGTGCGCTGAACGCATCAAAGTTCCGGGCCCCTGGATGTTGACTTCCTTCAACCCAGGCTTCAGGGTCGTACCCATGGATTTTTATCATCATCTTGTGAACCAGTATTGTGCCGGCCGCTCCTATTTCCGTTCAAGGTAAAAGATCTAGTTTTTGTGATGTGTAAAAGGAACCGTTTTTTTTTTGCTCGCGTTATCTTGCAAACTTCAAATTTTGCTTTCATGTAACTGGAAACAGCGACCTTCAGTCGCCGTTTGTGGTGTTAGTTGTTAATTATATAACTACCGAACTATATTCCGTTTTATTCTTGTGAACTTCAGCGTCCCTGGTGTACAGTTAATAGCGATATGTTTCGTACGGCAAAATTTTTCTATGTGAATAAGGCTTTCAGCAGTGACT
>JABXWE010013081.1:0-38769 GCA_014611495.1 Limonius californicus
TTTAAAATATATATCTAATATATTTTTAAATATATCCTGAAAAAATTATAAATACCAGAAACACTTTTAAATATGAACTTAAAAATATCTTATGTATGATTAAAAGTATTTAAAAACTGCAATTCAATTTTACTCAGAGATATTATTAATTATTTAAATATCATTTAAATATATCTCCAAAATATTTTTAAATATATAGGTATCTCCGCCAGAGATAGTTTTAACTACGTCATTCAGAACACCTATTTAATATTTATATTTTTAAATGTATTTGAATTTTATAATACCAAAACAATGGTTAATAATTTGCAAGTCATTTAAATATGTCTACCATATTTTTAAATATATCTCCATCAGATTGAAAATTCCAGAAATATTGTTATTTATGTAATTAATAATATCTTAGATATGTTTGTTTAATATTGTGCATTTCAAAATGTTTCTAACATTTTAATTAAATAGAAATGCGCCTGAAAGGTTTGTATATTATGAAAAAATGCACCGCCACTACCAAATAAAAACAACATTCCATTATTAAACCAGTACTTACAAGGTGGTAATTCGTCGGTGTCCTCGATCAGTTTGTAGGTAGTGGGTTTTACAGCCATCCTCCTCTTGGAGCACCAACTAAAGCACAAGTAAAGGGCCCCCCAGAACGATCCCACCAGTGCAACTACACTGCAAATGACGCCCAACACAACATACAGTATACTCCACTTACAATCGGAATCTTCATCTGATCCAAAATATACTTTAAATAAATCCTGTAAAGAAAAAAACTTTCAAAACTATGTTCCTGTTTCCCACTTTAAATCAATTATTACCTGCATCCAAAAAGCTTCACATATACAGTTGCGTGTTTGCTCATCGCAGACTCCGTGCCCCGAACAATTATTCTGGCAAATAACAGTTTGAAGTTGAATTACAGAGAAACCTAACAAACTCTCATCCATTCGAAGCTTTTGGCGTAAATGTTGTACTACTTCATTTGCGTCTATTGGCTTGCCATCTTCATTTTCAACATAAAAGCTTATTACTGCCCTATTAGTTCCGAGCTGGGATCTCACATTTCTTACCTGTAAGTAAAAAATTGGGTAATCGAGATCGCTATCAAAGTAAAATCTATTATAGCTGCCGGAGGACATATATACAAGGGTTGTCCGTAAAATAAGGTCTCCAATTTTTTTTCATAAACAAAAAACGTTTATTTGCAATGAGTTATACATTGTTGGAATGCCTGGACTTTCTACTATTTTTCTAAATAATCCCCGTTGCGATCGATGCATTTTTGCATGCGGTGTAGCATTTTTCGTATACCGATGTCACATAACTCTCCCGCCGCGGCGGGCAGGTAACGTACGACCTCTTTTTTCAACTCCTCGTTGGTTGAAATTCATCCCACCCACGTACGACTTCAACGCAGGATGATAATCACTTGGTGCTAGGTCCGGGCAGTAGGGGTGGTGTGTGACATTATCCCATCCAAATTGGTTGATGAGGTTGGTCGTTGCACGGGCGGTGTGGGGACGAGCGCTGTCCTTATGAAAACGCACTCCTTTCATCAGCATGCCCTTCTTTTGTTTTGAATTGCACAGCGAAGGTTCTTCAAAGTTTAACAGTAGAGATCAGCGTTTATTGTTGTTCCGGTGGGCATGAACTCGCACAACAATATCCCCTTCCTATCCCAAAACACAGTCGCCATCACTTTGTTGGCAGACAATGTTTGTTTAAACTTTCGCGGCTTCGGCGATCCTGAATGCCGCTACTGACGGGACTGTTTTTGTTTTGTTTTTGTCTCTGTGTCGAGTAATGTACCCAGGTTTCGTCGGCAGTGACAATTGAATCCAAGAATTCCTCGCCCTCTTCTGCGTAGCAATCAAGGAATTCGCGGGCCGCGTCAACCCGTTGCCGTTGGTGACCTTCGGTGAGCATTCTGGGGACCCACCTTGCACACACCTTGTGATAATGCAAATGTTCTATCAAAATCTTGTCAATAGTAGTCTTACTGACATCAGGGATCAATTTGCACAGCTCTCGAATCGTCACCGGTCGATCTTCAAGCATTACCCTCTCCACTTTTGCAATCATTTCGTCCGAAACCGATGGCCGTCCGGCACGCTATTCATCATGGACGTCTGTACGTCCGATTTTAAACTTTCTGCACCATTTACGCATGTTTTTGATGTCCATACACTTCACATAATTGTCAATAAATTTCTATAGGTGTGTCCTTAGCACACAAAAAACGAATCACAGAACGTAACTCACTCCTGGCGGTAGCGGCAAGTGGAAGCTCCATCGCGGTCGGCTACCAAATCAAAATCAAGCGTCGCAGACAGCTCGGAGTGGTGGAGATTTGTAGGCGGGGAATCAAGCTACACGCCAGTGTTGCCAGATCTTGCGTTAAAGCGTTCCTCGCGACTCTAGCGCCTTGGAGACCTTATTTTACGGACAACCCTCATATACAATTCATTTACAAAGGTTTATACACCTCTTTTGAGAATATTTACTGCTAATTAATATCTTGTGCGATACGTTGTGGGACCCATGGAAAATGCAATTTGGTTATGTTTTAGAGAATAACAATAATATCACAATTTATTCATAAGGACACACTAACTCTGCAAATTAATATATGAAAAGGTATGAAAACTTAACTAGTATGACCTTCGATAGCCACTTTGAAATAGTTCTGGAATGCAGTATTTGGCGTTTTCATTATTTGGCTCAAAATTCAAATTTTTGTACCATTGAAGGGCTTTCTGTTGGTGTTTAATCAACATAATTGGTGAGAGGTTACCATTATTTGCTGAAGTCCCATGGAACATACCGAACAAAAATCTTATCTATTCTAAATACTTAATAAAATAAACTTCTAAGAATTTCAAAATCAATCTAAACTCTATTTGTTGAGCATTGAGCTAGAACGACAACAAACGCACGTGTTTGACTCACCCGCGCGCGTCGTGATTGGTCTACGCTAGATAATGCTAATGCCTCATTAGTTAAGGAGTTATTGACGACAAAACCTTTACTTTGCACTCAGAATTACCGGGTTAAGTTTGTGTGCTTTTTCAGCAGTGCTTATCGGTTTTTGGAGCGTTTGTATAGTGCCTGGTGCTTATTTTCCTAAAATGGAGCAAGTTGTTCCAGAAACGTGTAATCGTAGGGAGCGTCCTAGTACTTTAAATGAAAAACAATTAATAGTAAAATTGTATAATTCGACCTTAGAAGAAAATCCTGAGATTTTACTGATTGACATTGTACAATTTGTTGCTAAAACAGTGGGTGTTAGTGTTGCAATAATAAAAGGAATTTTAAAGGAGTTTCGGGATACTAAAACTTTGTCATCTCCAAAATCTCCCGGAGTTAGAAAAAAACTCTTATTGTTAGATGAAATTGATGATGCTGTTCTCTTTGCAATTCGTAAGAAGGTACATACTATTTTTACACAAATTGTAATTTTTCTGTGCGAAACTTATTCCTAAACTTGCATTTCTGACCTAGGTAAATTTCTGTGTAGGTTCACGAATTTTTTTTTCGGAACGAAATATGAAATGTCTCCGAGTCCATAGAACACCTTTGCTTAAAAAAATGCTTCTTTTCAGAACCACTAATTCTTCTAAAAAAGAATTCTGACGGCGCGAACGTTAGTTTAGAAACGCGAGGAATATTACATAAATACACACCCGGTAAACCATCGCACCTGTCAAAAGTTTGTTTACGTTCTAGCTCAATGCTCAACAAATAGAGTTTAGTAGGTATAACAAGTTCTCTTTGTTTGCCCTCCAGCAGCCAGTATACAACAGTTTGATATGCTCCGTTGAAGGGCTTTTCATTGGTGTTTAATGAACATCATTTAAGTTAAAAAAGGGGTTACAATTACTGATTCAACCCCCTATGGTACATATCTAACAAAAAGTAATATAATCTGAATATGTCATTAATAAAATAGACCTTCGAGAAGTTCAAAATCAATGTAGTAGGTATGATAAGCTCTTTGTTTGACCTTCAGCAACCATTTTGGAATGGTCTATAAAGATTATGATAAAACTAACCTGGAGTTTTGTACCGTCTTTAACAAGTAAAGCCAGTTTTCCCCTAATGATGTTATACTGTGCCTCGGTCAAGTGATTTACATCAGATTCAATAGTTATTTCAACCAAATAGTACAACTTGGGATCATTCTTAACAGTCACGATTACAGTGTCCGTGTCGCTCAAACCTTGTTCATCATACACTGTCAAATTGAACACATATTTCCCTGCAACTGCATTGCTAAGCATTAAAACTGAGGTGTCATCAGAGCCCTCTGCAATATTTCCCATTGCCAAGGAAGTATCATCTCTAGTCCACTTCCATCTAACTATTTCCCAATCATCACTGGATTTTGAACCATTAAAAAAAATAACATTGCGAGGCAATTCAGTTTCAAAGTCACCCCCAGCATTAGCCGTGGGTTTTTGGTTTTTGTCTGTAAACATCCAAATTAATAATTACAGAAAAAGTTAAGTTTCATGAAACTTACTTTGGTCAACTGTGACGAAAACCACGTCATTTGCAACATTCTTGTTGTCGTCAGTAACATACACTTTAAATGTATATTGGCCTTTTGTGAGTCCTGTAACATTGGTGGTGCTCATGTTGATGTTGGCAAAAACAGCAGTGGAAGGCCCGTCCACTTGTTCCCACTTGAATGCTTCTATTTTGTTGTCATCTTTACTTTTGGTTGCATCCAGAACTACCCACGTTTGTGGCAAGCTAATTGTGATATTGTCACCAGCTTCAGCAACTGGTGGTTGATTAGTTGGCGGTTTCACAAACACATGCACTTCAGCAGTGCTGCTCTGGTTGGCACTATCAGTGACTTTCAGAACAAATGTATACATCCCTTCTTCCAAGTCCGATAGCCTTAGGTATGGTGTTCTTGTGTCTTGCATATCCACAGCTTTGTCAGCATCTCCTGCACTTTTGGTCCACTCCCATGTTGTTATATTATGGTCATCTGTGCTTAGGTTGCCGTTCAGTGTTATTTGGTTGTGTGGAAGGTAAATAATTACATCTTGACCTGAGTTGGAAATGGAATTGTTAATATATACAATTATTATTAGAAAAGAATAAACTACAACTATAGAAATGTCATTTTACTTTAAATAGCAGCAATTATTAAGATTAACTTAACATATTATGATGAACAAACGGTACAAACGGCAATTAGGCTCGTTTCACACTTATACGGTTCGATTCGGTTCGGTGCGTATTCGGTTCGTTTTCGGTAGCGCCGAAAACGAATGAAAACTCTTCACACACACTCGGTTAGTATAAGGTTTGATTTCACGACCGAATCATCGAATACGCAGTCACCCACTTTGCCCACAATGCTCACTATGGAGAAAAGACAAATTGTTGCCACGTTATTTCTCTATAGAAAAATCAAAAAACGAAAGAGGAATAATCAACTTCACTGGGTACACCCTATCCTCACCAAACGGGTGGAGTTTGGTGCATTTTATACCCTTTTTCCGAAATTAAGGGAGCACGAAGACAAATTTTCAAATTACTTCAGGATGTCTACGACATCATTTGATGAATTACATATGAAGTTAAAGGACTATATTCAACGCCAAGATACATTTATGCGCGAATGTATTCAACCAGTTCAGATGTTAGCCATCACTTTGAGGTAAGTCAATAAGATCAATAATTAGAATGAAACAGAAATATATTTATTTTGAAATAAAATAATATTTTGATAATAATATTTTATTCATATTCTGAAATAACAAATGAACTAAATAATGAAATTAAATATTATAATTAGGTATACAATGTAATATATTTGGTTACATATTTCAATTTAAATTAAAAAAAGAATCTGAACTATCATCGGAAACCGAATGGGAGCTGTAGCTAGGGTTTGGGCTTGAAAGATAGTGGGCAGTTTTCTCATAGTATTGACCAGCGGATATTTGCGGTTCAGTCTGTAGCTGGGAAGCTGAACTACTACATAAAAGTGGATGTCGGTTGTGGACCGGTTGAGTCTGCTGCTGACACTTCCGCTGCCTGATGTTCTTAACGATTTTCAATACCTCCATTTGAAAATCAATTGTGTCAAATTCATTAAAATCTTCAAGAGAAGGGAGTAATCCTTTGAAAAATGAAAGGTGCCGATTTAGTGGTTCTCTTAAGGCTGAAATCATCTCTAATTCAACAGGATCCATTTTTCGTTTCTTTGTAACGGATTTTTTGAAAGGTGATTTAGGTTTTTCAGCGGCTCCATCACTCGATGTACTCGGAACTTGTTCCACAGGGTCCTCTCCTGTTTCAACCATGTCATCCTCATCACCATAATCGTCAATATTTTGTGACAGAGTGTCTTCTGTATTTCTTTCTTGGAATATTTTGTCGAGCAATTGCAACTGAGATGAATAAACGTAGGCTTTTACTTTTGACACCCCAGATCCCGATTTCTTAGCAGCCTTAGTTTTTCCTAATGATTTTCGGTACGAGTCTCTCACTTGCGTCCACTTTTTTAGAACATGTTTACCTACAAAAAAGTATTGAAGTAACTAACTAATCGAAAAAAATTATAATTTCACTATTCAATGTTTAGATAGAACATTTTTTAATTATATTTATAATTTTTTTATTATACTCATATTGTATTTATTGATTAATTTATGTTGTGTCGAAAAAAACTAAACATAAAAATGTTGACTTAAAAAATTTTGATTTTATCAATTTTAAATAAATTATTATTTTATTTTTAAATTATTTATTTCAATAAATTAATTCTAATTTAAAATTAACTATAAATAATTTGAACATTTTTAATAATAAAAATAATTTATTTTAATTTTAATTTTTCTATATAAAATTGTTTTTTTATCTATTTTAGGTACTTGGCTATTGGTTGCTCTTTCGTGGATTTGCATTATACTTTTCTCCTCGGGGTTTCAACTATTAGCAAGATCGTTAGAGTAGTTTGCTGTGCTATCTGGTCAGTGCTACGATTAGAATGCATTCCAGAGCCAGATAAAGACAAATGGAAATCAATTGCCCAGAAATTCGAAACTCGCGCCAACTTTCCAAATTGTATTGGTGCAGTTGACGGTAAACACGTCAGAATAGTCCATCCCCTCAATTCTATGCATATCAATTATAAAGGATATTCATCTATAGTTCTGATGGCTGTAGCCGATGCAGATTACCGATTTGTTTACGCAAATGTTGGAGCGTATGGAAAGGACTGCGATTCTAACGTTTTTCAAAAATGTCAATTGTGGAGATCTATTGTCAATGGCACCATGGATATACCTGAAGACAAGTGCCTTCCAGGCTCGCAGGACCAAAAAATTCCTTATTATCTAGTAGGAGATGAAGCTTTTGGTTTACATAAGCATCTCCTAAAACCTTACGGTGGACATAGTTTAACAATCAAGAAGAGGATATTCAACTATCGGTTATCTAGAGCACGCAGGTACGTGGAATGTACATTTGGAATATTAAGCAACAAATGGAGAATCTTCCATCGTGCAATTAACTTAGATCCAGACTTTGCTACGGATATAGTGAAAGCTTGTGTAGTTTTACACAATTTCGTACGCGACCGAGATGGCTTTGAAACGGAAGATATGTTGTCCATTGCAGGACTTGAAAGTGACCCAGGAAATCCCCCAGGAGAAATGAGAAGAAATCAGGCAACAGCCTCAGCCAAAATTGTAAGAGATGTACTCAGTAATTACTTCATGACTGAGAATGGTTCAGTAACTTGGCAGTTTTCAAAAATCTGAATATGTTTAATTATGTTTTAATAAAAATATAATGATATAAAATATAATATTGTATTTATTCATTTCACTATTAATACCACTATTTTTGGTATAAATAGGATATATTAATCCGTGTTAATATGTTAAAACAACCTATTAAATATTATTAAGATATTAGTTTTAAGGGATACCCATAAAATAATGTTTTTATTCTTCAGAAAATCAGATAAAAATATAAAACAATTATTTATAATGTACCTATATATTGTTACATACTAAAAATAGCTTAAACTAAAATCCAATTATAATTATAAATTTGGAAAGTACTCATAAAATATTTTAAATAAACTTAATGCTCTCGACGGAAATAAAATATTCAATACCTACGTACCGATATCATTTTTTTTAGAGTCGTCAAAATCTTCGTAGCCGTCTATGATTTCCGTACAAACAGCTTTCCACGCTTCCAGCGTCTTAAATTTATCTTTGTACTTTCCACTTGTTTTGTCCCACAGCACTACACGTGATTGGACTGATCAAATCAGCCGATCAATATCAATGTCAAGTGAATCACACATTGTCAAATGTAAATAACAAAATTTAAAATGAGAAAATTAAAATAATATTTTCGCTTGCCGAAAACGCGACCGAACCGAAACTAAACCGTATTTGTGTAAACGACCAATTGCTTTTGTGAACCTTGGACCCTAATCGAAACCGAACGAAACCGATTCGTGTCGAGGGGGCTTTCGGTTGTATCAGTTGTCTATTAGGTACCGAACACACACCGTATCACCGTTTCACACTTGTCCGGCGGCTACCGAAAACGAATCGAATACGCACTGAACCGAATCGAACCGTATAAGTATGAAACGAGCCTAAAACGTATGGTAAAATTTCCTACAGGAGTGATGATTTGAGGCTGCATTGTAGCTTCAGGATTAGGATGCTTTGAATTTATTGATGGTACCGTGAATGCCGCGAAATATCAACAAATATTGGAAAACAGTCTGCTACCGAGTATTGCGAAGTTAAATGTTGGCGAAAATTACATTTTTCAGCAGGATGGAGGGCCCTGTCATACGGCCAAAACCACAAAAAAGTGGTTTGGCGACCACAACGTAAATGTTTTTTCTTGGCCTTCCAACAGACCTGACCTCAATGTCATTGAAACAGTGTGGTTTAAAATGAAACAAACATTGAGGAGCAACCCACAACGGACATTACCGGAACTTAGAGCCAAAATAGAGCAAATTTGGAATGGATTTACTCCTGAAAAGTGCAGATCCTTAGTTGAGTCAATGCCCAACCGAATTCGAGCGGTCATAAAATCTAAAGGTGATGTTACTCCATTTTAGACAAAAAAAAAGTGCTATGTCCCAATATTTAGTTGCCACGCAATGTGAACATTTTCCTCGTTAATTAGAGATGATAGAATAAGTATTTTGTTTTTTGTGTTGCTGATTGGCCCCAATTGTTGTTAATTAACTAGTTACTTAGTATTAAATTAAAAAAATTATTAGAAAAACAAATAAACTGTCAAATACCTGACTTATATATGTATTTTATTTTGTCCCAATATATAGTTGTTAGGGCTCGTATTTTCAGTCATAAACACACAACTAAATACAACATACAATAATGGGAAAAGCTATTGCATCAAATTTGAGAGAGAGCACCAGGTAATTTAGGATGTGCGATAGTCATACAACCATACGCAGTAATCAGCAGTAGAATAGTTGCAATAACGTAGTTCCCAGATTACTGTCATATTTCTAAACCTCCTCAACCTATAATAATTTCATTTTTACCATAACCATTACCAGTAAAAAGCAAAATGACATTTCAACTATTTAGAGCAGGATTCTCCTATATTATTTAAAAAATGTTACAATAATGTTAAGAAAAGTTGTATGGAATTTTATTGTGCAATATTAAAATTCTCTTTCTTATGTACAGTGTTTGGTCTATCCAGGCAAATTAAACTCGTTTTGTGGATGACAATATAAGATTTAAATAATATAATGGTACAGTGGTCTAAAACTTATGGCTTTTGCATTATTAATTTTTTTAAAGCATTTTTGTAAACTACCGAAGCTTTCTAGTTTCAATTTGATGAAATGGTCTATTGATGTTTCGTTTCCAAATTTACTTGGTTAATATAAACATAATTTGACACCCTTACAATGTAATTTCTATTCATATCTTCTGTAATTTTCCTAGAAAGCGTTACAAATCAGTAAATAATTTTAAATTAGACAGAAAAAATTCACTTTACAGAATTTTTTGACATTTTTAATAACCGATCTATAAAAGAATCCTGCCGTAAATAGACACCTTGTATAACTGTGTTATATTAAACTCTTGTACAATACCTGCATTTGCTTCTGGAGGATAATCAGTAACTTTAAGCACAGTTATATTGGCAGTGCTTGAATTTGTAGCCTTGTCAGTGTCAGTAACCGTCAATTTGAATGTATAATTTCCAGGCCTAGTGAGATCATTCAGTTGCAGAGTGGGAGTGTCTTTCAGTTGGGGTTCATATCCTAAGACACAGATTTTAATTTGTTTAATTATTAAATTTTACTGTAACTTGAATGTTTTAAACATAAACCGTGGGTGTTGCATATAATTCACACAATTAATATTTAGAAATGAATACCCAATGGTCCTTGCTGAAGCTCCCAGTGCCATGACACAATTCCATTATCATCAGTGGAAGATGACGCATCTAGAACTGCTCCTGTATTGGGTAACTTGACTGTCTGGTTAGCAGGAGTGATAACAATTTGAGGAGGCTTGTTTATTCTTGAAGGTGGCAACACTGTTACATTTACAAATGTCTCTCCATAAGCGTCATCACTGGATACACTAACCTACAGTCAAAATTCAATTCAGAATAGGATAATACCCATAGAATTTGTAACATTCAACATATTATACAGGCTGTCCAAAATAAATATGCCATGCATTGGTAAGATACAGATTCGATTAACTAAGATGATTCTTCAGTCTTTCAAGGATAACGAACATCTACTCTCTACTCTCTAGAAGCTTTTTTTTAAATAGATAGCAAATCTCTTATTAGATTTTTTAAGTTAATAAGACTTTCAATATACTGCTGTTCATTTAGTTTAATGAAAAGCAACAGATTACATTTACGCTAATACAAATTGGTTTGCTTAATCTTCAAAAATATGAAATTAATAAATGAAAAACTGTTTAGTAAGAGTAGTCTAAGAAAAAGAAATAAAGTAGACGACTGTTTAAAAAATAGATGCTTGTAGGTGTAATAGTCAAAGATAAATACTTTATCTGCAGAGTGATCAAATAATAGCACATAAACTACGCAGTTTATTATTGAGGAACCTTTAGTTAGTAGGAGAAAAATAGAAAAAATAAATCCTTTAAGATAATGCAGAATAAAGAAATGAGAAATCTGACAACATTGCAGTGAAGCTGCAATGCAAAATGTATCTTACACGATAGAGCGTCTTCATGCATTTTAGTACTCTTTCCAAGGCCACAAGTTGCGTCTACCGGCTGCGGGCGGAAAGTAAAAAATGGGAGGTAACCATACGCTTCATAACACATTACTATTTACACTCCATAGGTTGTTATTTTTACAGAATCAATCTATAAAATTAATATTCAATATATTCGCAAACCATGACACCGGGGAATGCAGAATGGCTAAGGGTGCCACACCATCTTGTGCATTATGCAAAGGAAATCACCCTGCAAATTTCAAAGGATGCCAGGTCTATAAAGAAATGATGGATCGACGCATGCTAAATAATCAGGCAATTCGTGGGGTTCGACAGCCAATATTGCAACAACCCGTGCCGATAGCAGCCGACTTTCTTCCACCGAGACAGAACATCAGACAACAACCACAAAGAGAAGTTCAGAGAACAATACCATTGGCGCAGGCCACAGGGACACAGGGAAATACATACGCACAAGCAGGTGTATCCAAACAGCCGAACCAACCATACTATATGCATTGTATGCACGATATAATTGCAAACCAAAATAAAATAATAATTAAACTCATGACCGAAACAAAAGAAATGAGGCAAATCATTGAAACGTTATCCAAGGAAATTACTCATCTGATAGAACAAATCAACAAGAACAATGGATGAACTTAAAATAGCTTCATGGAATGCAAATGGTCTGACGCATCATCAAGTAGAAGTATTTATGAATACAAATCAAATCTACATATTACTAATTTCTGAAGCTCTCTTTACCGAATGCACATATTTTAATATCCCTGGATTCAGGATTTACGATACAAAGCATCCCAATGGTAACGCTAGAGGCGGCACTGCCGTAATCATCAGACAAAGCATAAAGCACTTTGAGTTTACCAACTACGATAAAGAATATTTACAAGCAATTACTGTGGTAGTACAGGATTCGAATGGGCCATTGACGGTGTTCGCCGCGTACTGCCCGCCGAGCTAATAAAGAAGGGTTTACAGAATACTTTCAGTCCTTGGGAACCAGATTCATCTCGGGCGGAGATTTTAATGCGAAACATTTACAATGGGGATGCAGGTTGTGTTCTCTCAGAGGAAGAGCACTGCACGCAGTTATCAATGAAAATCATCTCAACCACTTATTTACGGGAAAACACACCTATTGGCCAGCAGATCTAGCAAAAATTCCGGACTGCTTGGACATCTTTATCACCAAAGGCATTGGTAATACAAACCTTAAAGTGGATGAAAGCTTCGATCTGTATTCTGACCACTCCCCACTCATATTTACATTAAGCTCATCTGTTATAGTCAAAAACAGACAACCGCAATTATATACGTACCAAACTGATTGGGATCAATTTAGGGAAACGGTCGATGTTAATATGTCGCTCAATGTACCACTAAGGAACTATAGCAGCCGGCCTCGGTGGTCTAGTGGTTAGCGCGTTTGCCTTTAGATCCGAGGGACGCGGGATCGAACCTGGCCGAGGTCGATGAGATTTTTCTAGCGGGGAAAAATCTGAAAATGCGCCGTAGGTCCCGTGCCACTACGATGTGTGACACTACTGGAGTTGGAACTACTCCAGATAGGCAAAATTTTTAGTCAGGGTGTACAATGTGCCAAATATGGCCTAAGTGCATAGAGATGCTTGGAAAACCGCGTCCTAGATCTCGCTCTTTCAAATCAATCAATCAATCAAGGAACTGTAGCGACATTGAAAGCGCTATTGAAAACTTTAATAACGTTGTAAAGCAAGCAGCCTGGCATGCCACACCCACAACCCAAAGTAAACCAAAGAAGCAGGATTACCCCAGTTTAAACATGGAAAAAATTGCTGAGAAGAGAAGGCTATGAAAGCAGTGTCAAAGCAGACAATACCCCGAAGTCTTCAAACCATTAGATGAAGTAGATGCGGAAACTCATGAAGAAATACATCGCTTCTTGGATGCTCCGTTTCAACTCTCGTTGCCTATTAAAACCTACGCCCAAAACGAAGTAAAAGTAATGATTGCTAGCTTGGTTGACATAAAAGCTCCAGGATACGACCCCATTACGGGGCGTATCTTAAGGCTGGTATTTAGTAACTTGTAGTGCTCAGTATTTCTTCAGTAACGAAGAAAATTTTGTTAACAGATTTAGAACTTTGTATTGCAAATGGAGGGAATATTGATTACTTAAAATGTCCATAAAGTACATATGAAGTTCTGCACAGGACCACATTTTAAAAAAAGTCAATAGACTTTGAAAAATTATTAGTTTAGTATAAAACTAATATTTAAAAAATAAGACTTACTAATAAAAATTTTGTAATTTTGGCCATGTCCGGAACTTTGAACCTTTGTTTGGTACCACCTCCACTATCGAAAAATTTGAAGATTTTTAACAGTAGACCACAATTCCAAAAAAAAATGATAACCAGCTACGTATTTATTCAAGAAAAATTGCGAAGAATAGGCAACCCAACATTACACAAGGAATGTTGAATGTTATGCCAGTGGTGAACAGTAGGATAAGGATTAAGTTAAGTACCTGTGGAGATTATTTGTATTATCTGCATTGTTTGTCTAGCAACTTCTAAAATGATCAGATAGTCACTAAAAATGCAAAGTTTCAATACTTTTATTAGAATTTGACTATTTTTTGTGTACAATTTTAAAATACAAATTTTTAACTACAATTTAATGTAAACCATTATGAATTTTTCCGAATTCGAAAACTGGTAATACCAGAATATAAAACTGTTAATGCAAGTTATTACGCAAATACAAAAAAATATATTATTAATTAATAAAATTTTAATTGTATAAACTTTAATATATATATACGTACAACTGGTTCTGTCGGTAAAAGAGAATGAGTTCGTTAACGTACAATTTGAATACTATATAGTAGGTGCACTTTAGTAATACATCAACAAATCTTTTGTACAAAATATATAAAACAAGGAGACGCAAAACTAATTCTATGCTATTGTATTTAATCTGCGTTTAAAAACGTTTCTCTAATTGGCAGGTTCCGTTTTCTTCTTGGATCCACAAGTTCTGGTAATAATGCCGACATATAAAATTTCTGCAATTTAGGTACCATTTTAGCTTCCCAAAAGATTGAATTTCTATAAATAACTTCAATACACATTCCTGTTGGTGACCACACGACAAAATAACACTTATTTTTTTTGCATATATTTAACTGACCCTGTATTTGGAAATAGTAGTCATGGTTTTTCTTTAATTGTAAAATGCCGTTTTTAATTTCACAAAATTTAATTTTTTTCTGTAGTGTTGCTTGATATGGAGTAGATTCTCTTGCAACATAAGGACACTTGATTTCTACTAGAGCATCTTCGTCGACTAACCCATCTGGAGACGCTGCTAGAAAAGGAAGATCTGCACTAATAAACAGTCCTCACGGCGATACAATTTTGTTTGTTTCGGTTTCGAAATGCTCTATAGCAAGATGTTCATTTTGTATGCCATAGCGGGTAGCAATATTATTGCAGCATTTTACAATACAAGTAAATATTAATACAATATTACTAATGGTAATTGACTTGTAAGATAGGTAATTTATTTGAAATCTGCAGCATTGTACTATACAAGTAAATATACATGTCACTCATACTTTGGTTATTCGGAAACGTAACATTCATTAATGTAACTCAACGTGCAGGTGCGTTATCTACAGGTATAATCAGTTTCACCGAAGGTCTTTTCTTTGGTTCTAATCCTTTAAGCTGCTGACTAACATTTAGTGAAATTCCGTTTTACGAATGTACTGTTAAGCAAGTTGCATATCAACAGGCGTTTTTAAATATTTCGTAGTTGGTTACAAAGCATAAAGTTTTCCACTAAATACAAGCCTTAAAGGAATTACCAAAGAAAGAAGTCAGGATGATCTACATTTGTAATGCAATTCTGGGAACCGGATGCTTTCCAGCCCAGTGGAAGATCTCCAAAATTATCCTTATCTTAAAACCAGGGAAGCCCCCAAATGAGCCGTCATCGTATAGACCCATAATAAAGAATTTATAACACATTGATAAGACCAATAGTAATGTACGGAGCGGAAGTGATGTCAATGACGAAAAAAGAGGAAGGAAAATTAAGAATAATGGAAAGGAAAATACTCAGATCAATACTAGGACCAGTCAAAGTTACAGAAAATGAGTACAGAACAAGAATGAACCATGAGATAGTACAGGAGATGGGAGTGGATATAGTAGGAAGAATAAAGCAGCAGAGAGTGAAATGGCTTGGACATGTGACGAGGGCCGACCATCAGTAAACGACAAACATAATAATGAATTGGATACCAACTGGAAAAAAGAAAAAAGGGAGACCAAAGTCGAGATGTCTGGATGAAGTAAAACACGATTTGCTAAATATAGGAATAAAAATGGAAGATGTGAAGGTGAAGGTCAAAGACAGGAAAATGTGGAACAAAATAAGCCAGCAAATAGAATGAAGACCGCACAGGGACTGATCCACCCGAAAGGGATCTAGAAAGCTTCCAAGAAGCGGCGAAACCCCTTCATGGGGTGTTAAGCCATTCATTCATTCATTACTCCAACGCAAGCGAAATAATACTGGACCAGCAATTTGGATTTAGGAAAGCACACTCCACCATAGAGCAAATACACCGAGTGATAGATCATATAAATGCTGCATTTGAAGCAAAACTATACTGCACAGCTGCCTTCATCGATGTGAGTCAGGCATTCGATAAGGTTTGGCATATGGGACTTCTTTATAAATTAAAGAACAGCTTACCTTATACTTTTTATTGCATACTAAACTCATACTTGCATGAGAGATACTTTCAAGTGAAGCATGAAGAAGAACAGACAAACTTGGTGCCAATAAAAGCGGGAGTCCCACAAGGAAGCGTTATGGGTGCAATGCTATATCTTATATACACAGCGGACTTGCCTTTAAAAAATGGTGCATAAAATTAAATGAGTCAAAATCTGTTCACAGTATATTTACTAAACGCAAGGGACTTTGTCCGCCTGTCTAAATCAAACCGTAATACCACCGTCCGAAAATGCCAGATATCTAGGCATTCCTCTAGACAAAGGACTGACCTGGAGAACACATATCTGGAAGAAACGCCTGCAATTAAATCTCAAACTCAGAAACTACTACTGGTTAGTAGGTTGAAACTCTCAGAAGTCCCTGAAGAATAAAATATTGATATATAAAACTATATTCAAACCCATTTGGCTCTGTGGGATACAGATAGATATGGGGAATGGCTTCACCATCCAACATAGCTATACTCGAGCGATTCCAGTCAAAAATACTAAGAACCATCACAAATGCACCACAATACATTACCAATGCAGAAATAAGCACCGACCTTAATATTTGCTCAGTGAAACATGAAATAGTGCGTGTAAGTGAAAGATACCTAAATAAATTACACGACCATTCTAACAGCCTAGCGCTATACTTATTAGACAATAGTGAGTATAACCGTAGGCTAAAGAGACATTACACACTGGACTTACCATTTAGATTTTAACCATACATGTTAATGAACTTCTATATTATTGATTAATAATTTATAAGTAACATCACTGGATGTTCACTTTCCATGTCGCCTCTTCACTTATAAAATTTACTTAATGCTGTACAAAGCAGATTGTAAATAGATATTCATTGACAATAAAAAAAATATATTCACATAATCTCTTCATATCAAACGATAGATTTTATCGAAATACAGATATTGTGAATGCAATTTTTGAGCACAATATCTTGAAGAACTAACCTCAAACAGTTTTTTTTGTATTTTACTAATAAGTATTCACTAATGGTGCTCAACAAAGCACCGCTGAATTTACACACCATTATTTGATCACCCAGTATTATTTTGAAGTTTCTTTTTATATAATATAATAACCTAAGACAAAAACACTAAAGGCGTGTAACATGTAATATTATTTCAGAAGCAGAAACCAAGAAGAAAAAGCAACTATCTGAACAATTTAACAAACAAATTGTTATTGGAAGAGAACTTTTAAACGAAAACATGTTATTATAAATGGTGCTCAATTAAAGAATTTTTATTTTAAAGTAGTAAATGGCTCCACAGCTTCTCGCGTTCTTCAAAAAGTTTCGAGAATAGCTTGTCAAATCCTACACTTGATGAAATGTTTGTTGGTATAAGTGATTTTTATGTAACCTTAAAGAACAAAGTTCACTTGGGTTCAATTTGGTGATCTTGTTGGCCAATATACAATTCCTCTCCAGTGCTATGAAAAAATCAATGTCGTTCTGTAATTGAGTAATTTGCAAAGATAAACTTTCACTGATTACTTGCCTGGTTTATAGGCAATACAGGGTGTTTCTGAATAACATGCTAATATTTAAGGAGGTTATTCTTGGGTCCATTTTGAGAAAAAAACTTATATGAACATATGTCCTAAAGGTGTTAACTTTTGAACTACAGGGTGCTAAAGTTTTAAGAAAAAATTCTTTTTTTTATGATAACTTTGGTATGACCCCAGATATTTTTGTCAAACGTAGTATGTATATTCTATGCATCAAAAGGCATTTTCTGCTGTACAACATAATTGTTTATTCTTGCCAGTGGCGTTCGTGCGGGATTTGCATTGAATAATTTTAAAGAGAAAAGTGATACGCCACTGCTTTTTCTTAAAGTAAAAGTTATTTTTGAAATCCTCATTCCTTTCTGAGCAAATCTGGTCTCTTGATTTTTTTTTCGTTTGACGTACGGTTTTCGCATAAAAAAATAAAATTCATTTATTTGCACGTTGTTATGAAATTGGGTATTATCAAGGATTAAAAACGTATCTAGTAGGTAAGACGCAGATTTTGTTTTGTAAACATAAACAGTTTTGACAGTTGTCTACCTAGTCTAGTTGTCACGTATTTAAGTCATTAAAATTAACAATATTATTAAAAAAACATGGTCCATTTTACGTATTCTGAGTTTGCAGATATGCATTACATGTATGGGCTTGCTGATGGTAACGCACTGGAAGCCACGCGGTTGTATGAAGACCGTTTTCCAAATAGAAATATTCCAGATGCACGAACATTTTCAAACATTCATAGAAGGTTGTGCGAAAAGAGAAGTTTTGAAACAGACAATCATCTAAAAGGAGTACAACGTACTGTAAGAACACCAGAAATTGAGGTAGCGGTTTTGAATTCAGTTGAGGAAGATCCCGGATTAAGTACACGAAAAATTGGGAACAATTTGAATATCTCACATATTCTTGTTTGGAAAATTCTCCATGACTTTTTATTATATCCCTACCATATCCAACGGGTTCAGGCTCTACTCCCTCGCGACTTTCCATTACGGATGAACTTTTGCCAATGGTTTCTTCAAAAAGTGTATGAAAATCCATTATTTGATACTGAAATTTTATTCACCGATGAAGCCAATTTTTCCAGAAACGCCATCCAAAACTTTCACAATAATCATTCTTGGGCTGACGAAAACCCACATGCAATCTTGGAATCCCGTCACCAGCAGCAGTTTTCCGTTAACGTGTGGGCTGGAATATGCGGTGATTATTTAATTGGACCCCATTTTATTCATGAGAGGTTGAATGGGCATAATTACCGGCAGTTTCTCGAAGAAGAATTGCCAGCTTTGATGGAAGATGTTCCCATTTTAGTAAGAAATAGACTGTGGTTTATGCACGACGGGGCACCAGCGCACTTCAGTGCTCTGGCTCGCGAATATTTAAACCAAAATTACGAAAATCGCTGGATAGGTCGCGGAGGACCACAGGCATGGCCACCTAGGTCCCCGGACCTCAACAGTTTAGATTATTTCCTGTGGGGTCATCTTAAAACATTGGTTTACAGCACACCAATTCATACTGAAGAGCAGTTGAGAAATCGCATCATAGTTTCTTGCGAAACTATTAGAAACAGTCCCGGCATTTTCCAAAGAGTACGTGAGTCCATGAGGAGAAGAGCAGAGGCATGCATATTGGCAGGAGGTGGACATTTTCAACATCTCATTTAATTTATTTCTTTGTGCGTTCAGTGTAATTTTGTGTTATCATTCCAAAATGTATTTAGATTACTTTAATTTCATAATTTTAACCTTTAAAATTATTCTCTTGAAAAAAATATTGTTTAAATTTACATAAATTGTTTTTTCTCCTAAGTGGTCTAGCGAGATGCAAATGAATGAATTTTATTTTTTTATGCGAAAACCGTACGTCAAACGAAAAAAAATCAAGAGACCAGATTTGCTCAGAAAGGAATGAGGATTTCAAAAATAACTTTTATTTTAAGAAAAAGCAGTGGCGTATCACTTTTCTCTTTAAAATTATTCAATGCAAATCCCGCACGAACGCCACTGGCACGAATAAACAATTATGTTGTACAGCAGAAAATGCCTTTTGATGCATAGAATATACGTACTACGTTTGACAAAAATATCTGGGGTCATACCAAAGTTATCATAAAAAAAAGAATTTTTTCTTAAAACTTTAGCACCCTGTAGTTCAAAAGTCAAGACCTTTAGGACATATGTTCATATGAAGTTTTTTTCTCAAAATGGACCCAAGAATAACCTCCTTAAATATTAGCATGTTATTCAGAAACACCCTGTATATTATTAAAAAAATTCAGTCCATTATTTATAAATATTTTTACATCTACACTTCTGTTGCTTATGTAAATAAATATACATAACATGCTTATTTTGGACACACAATATACCCATGTCAGTAAAAATTTTGTAATATTCATCTAAACTTTCTCAAATACATTGTCGGAGTAAACAAAAAAGGCACTAAAAACAAAAACTACCTTAAACGTGTATAATCCTTCTGTGAGTTTGGATAACTCCATTTGATCTCCATTTTGATGTTTGACAGCCGCACTTCCAGCAGGCTGAGCCAGTGAAGTCCAATCGTACTGATATTTCACACCATCAGGAGCACGTGGGTTTACAAAGGCTGTGATGCTAACATCACTCTCTGGTAACTTGACCTCCTTAGACTGTGCAGTTACCGCAAGGTGTTTTTTAGTTACCACATTGCTTACATTAGAGGTTGGCAACAAACTGTCCAGCAACCCTTCCGTTATTCCATTTATTGCTTTCTCTTTCAATTTCATTGGAAGAACACAAGCACCATCACGGTTCCTTACAAAATCAGGTTTACATCTACAAGTGCCTATAAAGCAGTTTATGGTGAGTAAATAAAATTGTACAAGAATTTCAAGTTATATCATTACCTGCTCGTGATTTGGGGAAATTTTGAATGCAATCTTCATTGTGCATACAGGTAGCAGCTATACCAACATTACAGCTACTGCCGTAATCATTAATAGATTCGTCCATTTCAAGCATATTTTTGTAAGCAGCATCCAATCTATGAGGGTCGGCAAGTAAGTTATACATCTCTCTATCCACATTGGGTTCTTCATCATTTTGTAATTCTATAATTTGGATTTTTAATATGCATTAGAGTGTGGAGTGAACATTTTTTTTTCTTATATCTCTTATCTTGAGCATGAAAAAGTTGTTGGTCTATATCAGTAATAAGGCAAAAAAATTTTGAATTTGAATAATATCTTCAGGTGCCACAACGGCTTTTCAATATATGCATATTTTGATAAAAACTGCCTCTGCGTCAAAAATTCTAGTTCGTTCAGATTACAAAATTTCTTTTAGCTTGTGTTTTAAAATATTTTCATACTAGTATCAGAATTGACATACAAAAACTTAGGACCCTAAGTGACATCTTTAGGTGCCACAGTGAAGGAAAAATTCAATTGTTATTAGTAAGTACTCCCGGCGTAACTACATCAGCGCTTTTTAGTTTTGACAGTTACTACGATGAGAACATAACCTTTCTTTTATACATCAGTTGTCTTAAAGTGGTTGTGTTGATTGTTTGTTTACTTTAAGTGGTGTTTACACTATTAAATAAAATTACACGTTCCGCAGAAATATTTTTTGTTCATTAAAATGGAAACTCGTGTTAAACCTGACGTTTGCCCTGTTTTTGGAGTTGTATCCCGCTTTTTGCAACACATTCTGCCAACTTATGAAGATGTAATGAAGCAATATTTGTATACTAAACAAACATGGGTGCTGCTATGGAAAAGCTGCTAAACCTCCCTCCACTACACTTAATGGTGGAGTCCGAGGCGCTGGTGGCTGTCTACAGGCTCAGTATAAACCAAACTGGGAAGACACTCTAAAGAAAAGGCTATGCCACAGAAATCATCAAGAAACTAGAAAACAATGGCATACTTAATATACAGTTAAGACAGAACTGTGTACCATCCGAGCAAACCCTGTAATTAGTTTGAAGAAAAGGCGGACATTCGAACCAAAAATTCGCTGTAAAATAGTCTGGTACAAAGGCGGCTTTAAAATGGGAGAAAAAACTGAAGCACATGCCTACAAGCACAGGGAATTAAATCAAAATAAGCTTGACTGGTATTCCAGTTAGAACTGGCAGCCATCATTACCTGAATGCAGGACATGATAGAAAGAAACTGTGAGGATAAGTAGGTCCTCATCAGGATTTACAGTCAGGCGGCCTTAAAAGCACCACTGGTAATCAAAATATACAAGGGGACAATAATCTACCCGTGTTGTATGGGTAACTTTGTTATTATAAGAGTTACAGAGTCGGTTAAATTACCAAAGTTGGGCAGAATTTTGACGCGAATTTAATGCCATTTTTGAATTTGACCTAGATTTTGAACTTTTTTAAATATTTTAAAAATACTAAAAATGAACTATTTCTTAAATGTTAAATAATTCTCCAACCATTTATGCTAGAACATAAATAAAAATGGTTTTTGTAGACCTTATTACGTAGATTTCAAAAACATTCATGGCGCTCTTGATTTTCGAGATATAAACTAAACTTCCATTTTTTTAAATGGCAATCATAGTTGGCCGTAGGCTCATTAAAACGCTCGTTTTTTGCTGATTTCAAATATGTATGGGTTGTCCTATCTGTTTTTGTTAGTTTGCTCAGGATTTACAAAAATAAAAGTATTAAATCAAAAATTTATCTCTAGAAAGAATAGTGTGCCTTGGAATTGGAAATCAAATGATCTAACGACCTGTTTCGTTTGTTCTTATTAGTTGTCCGGTACAATGTAGAAAAATTAAAAACCCATTAACAGAGACCGAGTACGTCAAACAAGGTAAAAAGAAACTCAGAGAAAATGAGGTAGACACCTTAGAAAGCTCGGTAGGGGAGTAATGGAATAACTGCTACAGGTCTATCCAGCAGGCTGCCAAAGAAGTGGTGAAGGAGAAAACAGCAGCGAAAAGAAAAGAGTGGTTCGACGATCAATGCAAAGAAGCAACAAAAAAGAAAAACACGGCATACCTTAAACTCCAGCAATAGCACCGTACCAGAGCCACATTAGACGCTTACCGAGAAGATTATCGAGAAGCAAGACGACAAGAGAAGAGAATACATAAACAAAAGAAGAAGGAATTCCACCAGTAAAATCTAGAAGAGAAAAAAACCTCATACAACAATAAAAACGCCCGTCAACTCTATAGAAAAGTAAACAATGAGAGGAAAGAATATAATCCACGCACAGCAATGTGCAAAGACACGAGTGGACAAATTATAGCAGAAAAGCAGCAAGTCCTGAACAGATGGGCTGACCACTTTGAGGAAATGTTAAACACAAACGCTTTAAATGAAGAAAGGAATGACAGCCAAGAAAGTGAAGAGGAGGAAGACCCCTCAGACGACGAAGCCCCCCCAACTCTAAGTAAAATAGAATTTGCCATAAAAAAACTCCGAAATAATAAGGCGGCTGGATCAGACACTCTCCCAGCAGAACTGTTCAAACATGGCGGAACAGAGCATATATACAAGTTGATACTAAAAATCTGGGCACGGAAGGAGCTCCCATCAGAATGGAATATCGGCATCATCTGTCCATTACATAAAAAAGGGGATATCCTCTCATGCGACAACTACAGAGGCATTACACTCCTAAATATAGGATATACAATACTCTCCAATGTACTATACGCAAGACTACTACCACACAAAGAAAGAATAATAGGAACATATCAATGCGGTTTCCGTCCCTGGAAATCTACTACAGACCAGCTTTTCACAATCAGACAGATCCTTGAAAAATGTCTAGAATACAATCAGGAAACACATCATATTTTCATCGACTTCAGTTGTGGATATGATAGCATAACCAGAGAAAAGCTATACCAGACGATGAAAAAATTTCAGATACCGGAAACATTGATCCAGTTAACAAGACTGACAATGAACAAAGTAGGATGCAATGTCCGAATACAAAATGACCTATCAAGAACTTTCACATGCCAGACCGGCCTAAGACAAGGAGACGCTCTCTCCTGTATACTATTTAACATCGCATTAGAAAAGGTAATCAGAAATAGTAACCTTAGAATTACCGGCACAATCTTTAACAAGTCGGTTCATACCGCATACGCGGACGATCTAGACATAATAGGAAGAACACGCGCAGCCGCAACTGAAGCATTCACAGCCTTAGAGATGGGATTGACGATCAATGAAAAGAAGACGAAGTACATGCTTAGTTCAAGAAAACAAATACGAACAGAAGAGCACATTATTATAGAAGAAAGAAAATTAGAAGTGGTGGATAGTTTTATATACCTAGGGTCACTGGCCACCAGCACCAATGACACCAGCAGCGAAATAAAAAGAAGAGTATTACTGGCCAATAAATGCTATCATGGCCTAATGGGAATACTATCTTCATGCCTACCCAGGAAAATTAAGTGCACAATTTACAAGACTCTAATCAGGCCCGTACTCACATATGGATCAGAAACGTGGGTACTGCACCAACAAGACCAAACACTACTAAATTGCTTTGAACGCAAGATTTTAAGAAAAATATTTGGGCCCGTGCAGAAAAATGGATCGTGGCGCAGACGCTACAACTTCAAATTGTACCACGCCTTTGAAGAGCCTGACATCGTTAAATATATTAAGGTAACCAGGCTACGGTGGATTGGACACGTCCAAAGAGCCGAAGAAAACAGCATAACCAGAACAATTTTCGAGCTGCAGGACGCCCTCACAAGCGACATAGAGGCAGACATAAAGACCCTGGGAGTGAAAAGATGGAGATGTGCCAGCGATAGAAGCAAATGGCGAAATCTACTCGAGCAGGCCAAGGCCCACACCGGGCTGTAGCGCCAAGATGATGAGGTAATGGGTGGGTAGGCTGACTGGCGAAGAAAGAAGGACAACAGATCCTAATAGAATTTAGGCATTCACACAAAATACGTTGGCACAATGCATCTGGATTAAGGTATTTCTGAGAAAACATCTCTACATCGTGGGGATAGCTGACACGAAATGTAGAATGTGCAACATATACTCTGCCCATGCGAAGCATTAGCAGGCAAAAGGTTCAAACACTTTGGAGCTTTTAGAAACTGAAGAACTTATAGATGCTCCCAACAACCTAATACTGGACTTTATGAAAAGCTCAGGTCTGAGAGGAAGGAAATAGCATGCAAAAGGTCATTCTGGCCGCAGTCCAGTGGGATTCGAACCACACCCCATGGGAAATAATAACAAAAATTTAATAACTTGGACATTTGTAATAATCTTATTTACAAAAAATTTAGTTAAGCAGTTTTTTGATTTACCTGAATAATACAATATAATGTTTTGTTTTTGGATTATACCAATGAATTCTGCATTAAAAAATACTAAATTTGATGAGGTTACTTGGGTATGTAAATATGAAACAGGAATTTTTGTATAGAAAATACACGTTTATTGTATGAAAATGAAAGAAAATATTTTATTCGAAGTATTGCCCATCGCTAGCTATACATTTTCCCCATCTCTCTGACAATTTGTGGATGCCACGCCAAAAAAACTGTTACTCTTTTGAGGCAAACCAATCATCGATCCATTTTCGTAAGAAGTGAGGCGGTGCTCAGCAAGTGTGTGTCCCATCGATGCAAATAAGTAGTAATCGGACGGAGCCAAGTCTGGTGAGTAAGCCGCATGCAAAAGTATTTCCCAACTAAACGCCTCAATCGTTTCCTTGACTGGTTTTGCTGTGTGGGATGGTGCATTATCATGAAGCAAAATCACTTTGTGTTGCCTTTTTTGATATTCTGGCTGTTTTTCAAGCAAAGCTTGATTTAAATTGATCATTTGTTGTCGGTAGCGTTCAGTATTAACAGTTTCGCCATGTTTTAGCAGCTCATAATAGATCACACCCTTCTGATCCCACCAAACACAGAGCACTGTCTTCCGTCCATAGCGATTTAGCGTTGCAGTCGATGTCGATTGTTCGCCTGGAGTTACCCATGATCTTTTATGGTTAGGATTCTCGAAATATATCCACTTTTCATCGCCAGTCACAATTCGATGGAGAAATGACTTTCTTTTGTACCTGGCGAGCAGCATTTCCCACGTGGTTTTTCGGTTTTCCTGCTGTCTTTTATTCAGTTCATGTGGAACCCTTTTTCCCATTTTCTGGATCTTTCCCATGGCTTTCAAACGTATGGAGACGGCTTCTCGTGTTACATTTAATTGATCTGCGAGTTGTTGCGTTTGAGCGTCATCCTCATCCAACAGTGCTTGCAATTCGCTGTCTTCAAACTTTTTCTGTGGTCTCCCACGTTCTTCGTTTCTCACGACAAAATCGCCACTTTTGCATTTTTTAAACCACTCAAAGCACTGCGGTTTACCAAGAGCATACTCACCGTAAGCTTCTACAAGCATTCGACGTGATTCTGCAGCAGTTTTCTTTAAATTCTAACAGATAATCAATGCTGTCCACAAATCATAGTCATTTTCAACGCTATTAAAAACCATGCGGTTGTATGAAACTTGTATAGTTGTGAGTTGAAAATCTTTGTCAGATGTCAAAACAAGAAAATGGCGCCAATGACGCGGTTTGACGGAAACTACATCGACAGCTGGGGCTGCTATGGGCAAATTCCGGTTTCATATTTACATACCTGGTATATCGATTCAAATAAAAAACTTAGTACCTAGACCTCTATTGATAACAGGAGTTAATTTTTTAGTCTCCACTAAATATTTTCTGTAGAAGGGAACTATTCTAAAAAATTTTTTCAAATGTCTTGTACAGTTTTTCTTGCTCCACCCAACACCTCAGTTAAGCCAATCAAAATATTTCACTTACTATAAAGAAAAACAAATCATTCAAGGACTAATAAAGCAAAACAGCAACTAATATGAATTAGCTAGGTGAATCATTTATACATTATTTTTATCATTTTTCTTATGAAAAACGTGTTAACTCGATTGTTTACAAATTAAACAAATGTTCATGGTAGAAACAAATAATGTAATAATGAGTAATATATGTTGTAATCACACGCAGGCAGTATTAATTTATTTATGACGTAGAAATGCGGTCAATGTTGTTTTGTATGCAATACACTGGGTTTTAATTTAATACTGGATTCTTTCTTATTTCCTTTATTATTAAAAATGCTATTAGGAAAAGTTGTAGCGAATTTGATTACACATAATTTTGAGTTTTTGGTCGAGCTGGAGCAAACTAACCATCTGCTTTTTAAACAGATTCTTAAGTTTGTCACCGATAGAAGAATAAAACTGTATAAGATTATGGAGGTTTACAATTTATGTTTTTGTTGTTTAAAAATTTGTTCCAATAAAACTAGGTAATTAGTTCTAATTTTGTCATCTATGATCTTTAAATATACTTGGTCAATTGAAACATAATTGGTTATACTGTGCGGGGTGATCAGTATTCCCACATTTTGAAATTTTTTAAATTTTTTTATAGAACACCCTGTATAATAAATAATATCTATCGAGAAAGCATTACATCAAAATTTTGTGACGCTTTTATTCTTTACTACATACAAACTATTAGTTGAATTACAAAACACTTCGCAACTACGCCACTGCTTAGGTAGAAAATTTCCAAGATGACAAATGTTAGTATCCCAGAAACCCAATCGAAGAAGGAGTAGGTTCCAACAATTTGTAATTGTAATTTACTAACATCGTCCGAGGTGGTAAATGGGAAGTCGGACCCCAAGATAGATAATTACCTACCTTTATAACTCCTATCTGTGCTTTATGTAGACTTGATTCCAGATATTTCGTCGTAAAAGAAAAGACAAGTTGCAACCAAAACCTCATTTAATTTATATAAGACACAAATCCCCAAATTATAATTCTTCAAAAATAAATAAAATTGCAAACAGCAGTCCCAATCTTACGTTCAGGTAATAACATAAACAATTTAACCGGGCTAGACTCAAACAAAGTCAGGACAATTATTGCGCTCCCCAGAATGAACTTATATTAAAAATGTTTAGCGCATAATACGAAAACGGAGGCCTCCACAGTTCGTGGAAATGCGTGATCGTAAACCGACCAAAAAAAAAAACCTTCCTGCAATACAAACCCTGAAAACGCAATATAATCCCACTTTTGGAACACCCTATATATAATGTACGTAAAATTTTCTCCCACTAAATTTGATAATATAATATTAATTAACGTCTCGAAATTCCCTCAATTATACCCCAAGATTACAATCCCTTAACATAATCAATCAATTAAATTATTCCGACTCGCAGATAATGCAATTGTAAATAACGAAGGACACGTAGTAGCAGTTTACAGCGAAACAATATTAAAATCACTTCCCTCGTTGCAGTGGAAACGGATATCTTTGCGGCCAGGTTCCAGAATTCTTATCACTGAGGCCAAGCGCATCTGGTCGATCTTGTAAAACTCTCCCAAGGTACTCGCCTATATATGCGTATTTAGTTGACCTTATTCACGGGATTTCCACCGAGCGAATTTTGCCAGTTGATGGGAACTGGCATACAAAAGAATATCTTCTTGACCGGAAAAATTTCTAGATTGAAATGTTAAATTCCTGGCGCTTTTGCTCTCCTCCAACTATAGGAAAATGAGCTCCTGTGTGTAGCGACTCTAAATCGGAAAATGAATTCCAAATCGATAAACGATTTACTAAGAATAGATCACTATTCACGAATATACATCCGGTAAGAACGACAATACTCAACTGTCCTATTTACGGAAACCGTCGTTTAGAATTTCCTTCCCCCCAATTTTTGAAACTCAAATACCTACTGCGCCGCTTTGACAGAAGCGAACTTCAAAATATTAGCAAGTCCTACAAGCATGTGAATAACTAAATATGGATTACGGGTTGCCTTCAACTAGGCGCGGAAATCGTTACAATTTGTAAACTCTTTGCATTACATTAAATTATGTTATATCGAATAGAAGAAGGGCGGGAATGGCTCAGTGGTAAGAGAGCCAAGCTTTGCGTTCATAGTCCAAATGCTTCCCTGTTCGAATCACTCCAGGGTCAGAAATTTTTCCAATTCCCTGGGTGATCGGTGTTAGGTCCCGGTCGCCATTTGTCATTGGGGATTAAATTAATGGCACTCCTCGTGTTACAATTACACTAGAGGAATAACAAGAACATATACACAAAAATACAGCACACACCAGGCAGGTTAAGCATGGTTACACACCTACACGAGTCGAGCCCTGTTGTACATTACACAAACTAACTTAGCCTTGCCTCACACCAAAGCGATGGGCCTATAAGGCTTGTAAAAGCTCCATAATAATAATCAATTAAAAGCTAACATAACTTTCAAATTCTATAGGGTGTTCCACATAAGAAAAGCGAGTAATAAGGTATTTTCTAAATCGCGATCACTTTGTATAATACAACACCTCGTGTTTTAAGTTACCCAGCACTTTTGAAAACAAGTACAATAATTTTTTTTTAATTACAATTAATTAAGTTTTCCTTACAAGAGGACACAGAAACTATTTAATTTAAAGCCTCACTCTATATTTTATTTTAATCTTCCACTGTTGAGCAATGGAAAAATGTAAACATAGGCGGGATGTTCCACTTAAAGACTTTTTTATCCAACACCTGCACAAGAATATTTTGGCGGTTGGATCACTCTTGGTAAATTCCTGCTTTTTCTGAAAGCTGTTATTACCAGCTACTTGAACATATTACAAGTATTTTTACTATTTTTTAGTATTTCAATTAATTACTTACTGGTAGGCATTTATTTTATTTAAATTTCTGTTTTGCCATTTCCAATATTTTATACAACCAATTGAATAACGCAGAAACCGTAAGATTTACACTCTAGTATTCTCTATCTGGACTCTCTAATATTGTATTGCCTCTGAACTTTAAATAGGAGATACTTTAAAAAGCTAATTTAAAGAACTTTCTGATTGTAAATAATATACAGGATTACATTGAAAAAATGTAAGAAACTTTGCGAAGAGTAATCACCCTCTACATCTACCGTATATCAAGTTGTTTCAATTGATCAAGTAAATTTGAAGACTAAACATCAACAAGCTTTTGTACACATTAGAACCAATTAGCTTTATTAACAACACTTGGGCAGAGCTAGAAATTTGGCCTAAATTCTAGACAAACAATTGAATAAAGCACAAACCATGATTTGAAATTTAAAAAATACATAAAGGTACAAGGCGTTACATTTAAAAAAATAGGTATAAGTTTAGTTTTCCCTGGTTTTTCCCTGGATGTGTGAAAATAATTTTAGACCATGCAGAATAAAATTTTCTAGTTTTCTTATTAGCATTTTCTGGTATATCGAAGAATAAAGGAATTTTAAGAGAATTGTGTACTGAAAAGACCTCCATTAACCCCTTGAGTACCAAGTTGCATACGTTGCACCATGGTATGTCAGGGGTAACATACCGTGATGCATAAGGAATATATTGTAGGTTATATACCATCATACAACGGTGAGTATCATTTTACAAGATATTTGCAAGCATCGGTGTACCACTTTACTAAAATTGGAAAAGATAAGCCTCGCTTGCAGGTGGCATTCTGTTCAATAATACCCCATTCTATTGTGGGAGCATAGGCATCTTGAATAGCTTTGCGAGTGTTACAGTACTTTTGAATTTCTGATAATTATATGAACCATAACAAAAATACATAAAATAAATTTAGCAAATTTTGTCATTAGCTGTACCTTGTTTAATAACATCCGCCCAAGAATCATCTCCTAAGACGGGTCGTACCAAGACCATCGAAACATGCTCAATGGACTCCGGATTGAGGCTAAGGGTAGGAGCACAAAGCTCACTGCTGACACATACTACGTGATAACATTTATCATCTGTCATAAATGCAACATTGCAATCCTCTTTGAAGCAACATTTTGTTACACATTGGTTTAGGAGGCTGACTTCTTGGACTTCCGAAAAGGTGCCTGTAAAAAAATAACAATTAGGAATTTCAAGAGCATACACTTGGTGGTAATATTAAAATATTTAGCCTATGTTTTTCTTTAGTGGGTTTATTAATATATTATACACTACTTTTGGTATGAGTATATTTCAAAGCGAGCTTTACAACTTGGCGTAGTTAGGTTTTCAGTTTCAAGTTAAATGTCAAAGTCTTATTGATTTTAGTTTGGTATTTTTAAATGGAAGGATACACATCTTTTGGCATAAACAAATATTAAAGATGTTCTGTCATATAAGGAAAGTATTGTAAATCTGTATGAAATTATATGATCTAAAAGTTTTTAATAATTGTTTCATAGAAAAATAAGCTATAAATATCCACTGTAAATACAAATAAATTTATACAGGCCGAGTCTAGCTAAAAGCTTTTTCTTTGGTGACTCCATTAGTAGCAAATAATAATAAATTTTGCTTGTATTGCAAGCTGTAATTTATAGCCCGAGTTGTAATTGTACAAAAATGTCAACTATTTATTTGTCAATGACCAATATGCATTTTTTGGTTTAAATAAAGTCTGAAAATGTTTGTAATGTGATCATTTTCTATTTTTTCCATAATCTTAACTGCTAGCTGTAAAAATATGGCAGCAGATTTCGCACTTTCCTGGTTTCTAGGCTAAAATACAAATAAATATTTTAAACTATAATCCTGAAAATGGCAGAAAAACTAACTAAGGATGATATTGAAAAGGCCAAGTTTAATCACTGATATATTTATGGTCTAGAATAAATAAATTTAATCAATTAAAGATGCTTTTATAAGGCAATGTTAATATTCTAACAACATCCGTTCCATATACAACATAATCACTAACATGTTTAAATTTAAACCTCTACCTGCAGTTAGGTTTCCTCGAGGAACGTAGCCCCGAAAGGTTTTTTGATATAGATCTGGACATGCAGTTCGATAATTGTTCTTAACATTTCCATAAAGTTGGGTATCGGCACAAGTAATAGCAAGCACTAGCAAGAGGGTTACAACGATTCGGCACGCCATTTCTGTAAGAAAACAAAGCGCCAATTAACATATCCGCTGATAACAGCTCCTGAGAGATAAGAATAATAATATTGCATTGTTAGACCATAACCTCCTACTAACCCTAAAATTTCCTACGCTGCTGTCGGAATAGGTTCTATGAGTGTGCATAAGTAAAAATTAATTTGCATTGTAATAGCACGTATGGATGGATGGTTTTTATCTTCAACATTCAGCTGCAAGCACCAATTGCATTTTTTTAGATATTACAAAACCTTACAAAACTACCTGCGAAATTGACACTTACGTCACCGCCGCGCAACCCACCTGTCAATCTGATAACCAATTTGTATTCACCTGCTTGAAGTTGGCGCACAGCGTCATGGATTTTTTTCGATTTATCAAGCATTACTCATGCCTTTCAATGTTTGTCCTAGAATATTAAAAAAATAATAAAACGCATTTTGTACCAAACTATTTTGATTCAATAGTTCGCGCTATAACGTGTACAGGGTGTTTCTAAATTATATATACGGTGTTGGTTTAGATTTGAGTCATACGGCTTTACCATTAAAATTGAAACTGGTGTAAATATTGTCTTGTCTAATAGCAATAAGTTAATTTGTTCGGTATTAAACAATGCATTCAAAAAATGTTTATTTTTTACAATTTCACAAACATTTTCATAAAAATTAAGTAGAAATGCATTAAAATTATTAGTAGCTATATAGAGCGTCTCACGGTGCACGTGTAATCCAGGCTCATGGTCTTTATACTACTACGATTACCTTGGATTTGTTCTGTGGATTACTCTATCGGTTTAGTGCCTGTTGATTGGCCGTACCCTGCGATGTCGCGCTGCGACTTCTAATCCACCCGTTCGAGGATTGCTACGGGAAAATATAATTGCATTGACATAAAATGCAACTTCGTAGTAATTCTATTAAACTGTACTAATGCAAAGATCTATATTTATTTTATCTAAATGTAAGCAGGTGCATATTTCTTATTTTACATTGCTAATCATCATTATCATCATCATTGACAGTTTTTTTTGTCCCACTGCTGGGCATCGGCCTGTTCTCTGCCACGTGTTTCTCCTCGGCGTTAAGGTAGAAACATATTGCTAATAGTGTTTTGAAATTAAAATAAAACTAAGAACACGAACCAATAAAACAAATCGTTTTTATTAAAACAATACTTTCTTTCTTTCTTTCCTTCTCCCATTTATACCTCACGGTATTGGGGAATTGAGCCACTTTCTATATTCTTTTCTGTCCCTAGCTAGGGTTCTTAGTTGTTGCCAGGTCTTTCACTTACTTCTAGCGATTTCCTTGATATTATCTTCCCATCCCTTTCGGGGTCTTCCTCTTGGTCTTTGTACCTCACATCTCATTTCAAAGACCTTCTTTGGATATCTTTCGGTCCCCATTCGGATCAGGTAGCCATACCATTGTAATTGATTTCTTTCTAAATCTTGTAGTAAAGAGTCCTGTTACAGGTCTTCTCTTATGCGTCTGTTCCTTATCCTGCCTTTTCTCGTCTTCCCCTTTACCCGTCTTAGGTATCTCATTTCGGTTGCAGTTAGTTTGGATCTATGCTGGTCTGTTATTGCCCAGGAATGTGCTGCATAATATACGTTTATGGTCTTATACAGGTGCATTTTTGTTTACGTGCTCAATTCTTTTTTCCCTATTAGTGTGTTATTAACTTGGTAGTAAATCTTGTTAGCCTTGCTGATACTATTTGTTATTTCTCTATCTATTCGACTGTCTTTACTAATTAAAGTACGAGGGGCTATTAATAAGTTACTTAGCCTACCATATAAAACGCCACAATATTTCAAACAAAATGTTATTTATTCAACATAATCTCCTTTAAGACTTACACATTTAGCAGAACGTTCATAATGAATGTACATTTTTAAATGCTTTTTGAGTTTTGGGAACAAATAATAGTCTAACGGTGCTAAATCCGGAGAATAGGGCGGGTGGTCAACCAATTCAAATCCAATTTAATAAATTTTTTGCAGCAACGATCTGTGAGCAGGAGCGTTGTCTTGCAAAAAGAGCACGCCTCTGGTAAGTTTTCCGCGGCGTTCTTCCACAATTATTTTATGAAATTTAGTTAACAACTCAGTATAATATGCTCCCGTGATAGTTCTACCCCGTTCCAAACAATCTATAAGAATTATTCCATCTTTGTCCCAGAAAACTGAAGCAAGAATCTTGCCAGCCGATTTTTGAACTTGGAATTTTTTGGGTCGTGGAGAACCAACATGCTTCCACTGTTTGGATTGTTCTTTAGTCTCTGGGTCATAGTGATGGATCCACGTTTCGTCCATAGTAACAAGCCGATCCAAAACGGCGGCAGATTTCCTTTGACGTTCTCAATCGAATGCGCTTCTGATTTAACGTTCAAGCATCTTGAAATCCATTTGGTCGAAAGCTTTCTCATTCCCAAGCCGTGATGAATAATGTGACACACACGTTCATAGGAAATGTGCAATGCTTATGCGATATTCTTAATCCCAATACGTCGATTTTCTAAAATGAAATCATGGACGGAATCAATGATTTCCGGAGTGGTCACAGAAATTGATCTTCCAGGGCGGTGCTCATCTTTCACATATGATCTTCCTCTTTCATATTCCGCAACCCAGTTTATAATAGTGGTGTATGAAGGACACTGATCACCTAAGGTTTCTATCATATCAGCAAAAATTTCTTTGTCCGATAACCCTTTCAAAAATAAATATTTAATAACTGACCGAAACTCGAGTTTTTCAAATGGTATTTTTTTCTCAGACATGCTGTTTTCACAAATTCACAGTTTGATCACCGTTCAACTTTGGATGTCAAACTTTGACAACTCATTTATTAAACATCATAGTTGTAACCATAGCAATCATATTCACTTTTCTTTACTAGAAACTTTCCAAGCTAACTAGATATCAATACCCCCTCGTACCTAGGTATTCATACGTATTTTCCTGTCCTAGGGTATTTCCATCTATATTTATATCTACATGCCTGGCGTTCTCCGTTTTTGTTATCTGTATGACTTTACTTTTCTCTATGTTTATGGTCATTCCTTTTTGATCTAGATGTCTTTTCCATGTGTCTATGTTAGCTTGAAGTTGTTGCGGGTTTCTTGATATTAATAATATGTCATCCGCATAGTTACTCTATGCGGATGATACACATGGAAAAGACATCTAGGGATCAAGCAAGGTCACAGCCTAAGCCCCTAACTATTCGTATATAGTAAGGGGCTTAGGCTGTCACCTTGCTTGATCCCTCTAGTCATTTGGAATTCCTCTGAGATTTGTCCGTTTAAAAATACCTTCCCTTTTATGTTTTTGTGTAGACTTTGTATTATTTTTCTCATTTTGGGGGTCACTTGTAGTTCTCTTAGTGCTACCCATATGTGTTCTCGAGGTAGGTACTAAGTCGAAAGCGGATTTTAGGTTAGGTTAGGCAAAACAATACATATCTCATATAAAATAAATTGCTAAAAATAGTATTTAATGTTTATTTAACAATTTTTCTTAATTTGCGTTGAACTTTGTAGGTAACTGAATCCCCGCTTATTTTCATGCTAACCATATAAAGTTTATTTTTGTTATTTAAGTGTTTAATTCGAATATACGTGCGCTGCTGAAAAAACATATAATTACGACTTCCGGCATATTCGTTTTTCGTTTTAGTAGTTTTCTTGTCATCTTCTTAGTTTCATCGTTAACTTTATTATAAAATGCATCTAAATATTTACATTGGCGTAACCACTTATTTGAAGGCACTATGAGACCACCGAAGGACAATTGCTGTAACCACGAAGGGAAATTGGACGGTACTGATCCAGAGCAATTTTTGGTGTAATTTCGCATATTTTGATATTTGTTTTTAAATTTCCTGGCAATCCAACCGGCTAAATATATTAAACAATCCGCCTCTGTTTCAGGCATTAACAGAATTGTTGCCTGATCAGACGATGCAGTTGATGAGATGCTTTTCATATCTAAAATGTCCAACTGATTTTCAGAATTTTTACGTAATTCCGAATCAGTATTTCCTTCTGATTCTTCCACATTTGCGAGGTTGCCAAAACTGGAATTTGTTGTTAAGGTTGTTTTAATCTTTTGGTTGCCCTCCACAGTGCATAGTCTGAGTTCGCTGTCAGTGATAGGTTTTCTAGATACTCCTTGAATGAGTTATTTTTGAGCTCTGTTAAGAACTCCTTTAGTTGTCTAGCTGCACGATTGTAGTTTGTCTTATCACGTGGATGCCTTGATAACTGCCAAATTTTTCGAATTAGTTTTCTCTTTGATTTTTTCCCGAATAACTGGTGGACAGTTTAGCTTCCTTTTCTTTTTCGTTAGTGTTGGTGTTGCTTCCCAAGCTGCTTCTTGGATTTGCGTAGTGAAGTTCTACACTTTTTCCATCGTGTGCTTCTGGGCAAGGTTTTTATTTTTTCTGTCACGGCTCTTTTCCCTAGATCTATGTGCATATCACTGTTTCTAGCATTCTAGGGCGCATCTACGATACTCTTCAGTGGTTTGTTCTGATAATTTTCGATTTGGTTGATGTTAGTTTTGCTGCCACCATCCATTATTGTTTCTTTGAAGCATTAGGTTTATTACTATTTCCTTCAAGTTTTATTAATCTCTCAGATACTGATTTTCGCATTTTCTCTTGCTACTCGAACTTTTTTCCCTGTTGTTCAAGCTTTGTCATTAAGCTTTGTAGTAACTGGTTTGTCGAAACTTCTGTTTTCTGCGAAGTTTTTCTTTTTCTTTGTCACCCATTCCGTTTCTCTGATGAGTTCTTCTTCATCCGTGTAATATTCTTTTTCTTGTTGGGGTTTTTGTTCCAACTGTGCACTTGCGACCAATTTCTGTTCCTATCTCTTATTTATTGCTGCTTGCATTTCTGCTAGTTGCTGCTGTAATAGGAAAACATTTTGTTGCAATTCAATTCTTGCTTTTTCTTTTCTTGCCATTTTAATTTTTTCTTGCTTGTCTGCCATTGCATCAGTGGCTTCGGAGGTCGTTGATATCATAATCTAACACCTGGTATCTTTGCAGGTTTTCGCTGCGTCTGCATTCCCGTAGTAAGCCAGGCGATGGCTCACTGACGCTCCCTTTTCCCTAGTGTTGCACTTTATCGGAGCACGATCGAACACGTCCTTTACTCTTCGAAACTCAAACAACTACATTAATGCTGCCTTAATTTATAACAAAAATTAATTTCACTATTTGCAGTTGCAACTAGAATATTTAAAGGTTCTTTATTTATTATAGATACACCGTCCTCGAAGATGACGCCCATATCTAGAAGCCAATTTCTAGTTAACTTTAATAAATGGGGGGTGTCCGCGAAGAAATAAACATGTTTGTTAGTTACAGGATGGGAAAAATGTGTCTCATTTATTGTTATTGTTATAAGTACCTATTTCCTTCCAAAGTTCCTGATTGCCGCCCCCATAGTCCGAAATACATGCCGTTACATTGTAATAAATTTCGTCTAATTTCTTAGTTATATACAATAGTATTGTTGCAATAATTTTTTGATGGAAATCTATGAAAATAGGCGGCTTCCAATTCGAAAACAGTCCGTGTATTATTGCCACTTGCATCTGCTTATATGGACCGACAACTTCATCACTGATTTTATCATATTGGTATAGGGTACCATATTTTCGTTTCATCAAAATTCAATATAGTTTTTTGTTCGAAATTAGTCATACACTTGCCAGCAATGTTCATTATTCGTAACACATCCTGGAGTAAACCCCGCCGAAGATTAATTTTTGAGGATCACCTTTGTAGTGATGAAATTGAAGGCAATGGATACTTTAGAGACGATCGCAAGTACAAACAGCATCCCTTACTAAAGTACCTAACCGTAAAGTTAATTGAAATTTCATATGAAGTCCAAACAACCTTTTTTCCCTCTTCATGGCAGAGTTATTTGATCCCTGGTAAAAAAGCCTCTCAAAACATCTTTCTTTTCTGATAACTGTTAGTGTTGTATGTACCTGGTGCAAATGTTGCGAATTTTTTATTGCTGTATTAATTTTTCAATTTTTTCTTCAAGTTTGCTATATGTGGAAGAAAACATTTTAAATACGTAGATAAACATTAACACATTTATTTTAACTTGAAAGCACCAACTTAAAATCACAAAATACAAATTTAGCGGAGCTACAAATTTAGCCTCCTTTCATCTTGGTGGTCAGAGTGCAATTTTTTTGTTTTACAAGACAAAATTCATCGTTTTTTCATGATTTGCCTAGCAACTACTAGATATAAGAACATTTTTTTGTGTCGCCGCTAAAATTATAGCAATTGTATTCCTTAGATTTTACACAAATATCCATATCTCACACGGCATATTTCTGATAAATCATGAGGAAATTGACAATTAATTTTACTACATTAAATTAAAAATAAATTATTAAAAAAAAGTTCAATATTAATCAGAATTAACACAAAGCTTCCTCACACACTTAAGGACATTATTATAAACATGTTTTTCCCAAAACAAAAGTATTAAATTAACAAATTTACACTTGTTACAATTGTTAAATTACAGCTCTAGAATGCACAAATAAGGTTGAAAAATAACCTTTATGCTTTTCTGAAGATGAATATGAACCAAAACAACCAGCTTTGCTACCTAGGATTTAAGTTACACTGTTTACGAAGCAAAACCAAAGATCGGAACTACTAATTTACATCATATTTGATTTATATGTGGTTGAACAACCTATTTTCTTATAGGGTAGCTTAAATTAATAGCTTTGTTAAATTTAGCAATAGGTTAAGATATCTTAATTAGAGCACGTTGTAAGGCAGCAATATATATGTATATATTCCAAACAATGGAACCCCCGACCAAGGAAGACAACCCTTCTTGGCCGAAGGTTCCAATTTCCGCGCTGGAGATTCGCTGTCCTTCTTTCATTCTTGAACAGGATATGCCGTTCAGTTTTTAGTAGTTATGCAGTGAACTTGATGCCTTCCTTGATCATAGGTTCCAGTTTTATATGATGAAGATCAGCAGTGTTATATGTTGTCATTTTCTGTCACTAGTTTTAAACAAACTAAATATTTTCCACAGAATTTCCAGGTCTCAAATACAATATTTCCCTAAAAACTTGTAAAAACTTCCCCCACTTCAATAAAAATGG